>CM059272.1:23125392-23410392 GCA_030347295.1 Setipinna tenuifilis
GATAATCTCTTTTGGGGGACAGGCCTACGCATGTTACAACAAATCTGGACGTTAACTCCATTCCACATTAACCAGCAATTCATAGTCATAGAGAGAGAGAGAGAGGAGGAGGAGGAGGAGGAGGAGGAGGAGAGAGAGAGAGAGAGAGAGACAGAGAGACAGAGAGACAGAGAAAGAGAGAGAGAGAGAAGCATTTTGTGAGTGAAGCGGAAGTGTAACCTGAGCTTGCAGCCGTTCGCTGGCCTCATATGACAACAGTGGACCAGTGAACATCTGTTATCTTTGACCAATTGCTTGCAGAAAATAGAAAACGTGTGAAGTCAAGGTGCAGGGGTGTAGTGGGACCTGGATTACCAGGGCATCTGCATAAGTACAAGTTCCATTAATGATTTCATATACAGTAAATATATAAAAATGACTATTTTCTGTTTAAAAGTTGCCAGCAGTTTGGCAAACATTGCCAACCGTGGGTGTACTTTAGTGACACGACTGATAGATCGGCCTCTCTCTTTTTCTTCAGCCTGCAGTCAGGGGATTTCACTGACAGATGGGACGAGATGGCCTCTCTGACAGTTCAGGAGGGACATTAATATCTTCGGTACATAACAGTGCCAAGATAAGACCTGCCCAGAGTCAAATGCATTGACTAGAGGAAATTTCATAGGGCTGTCTCCATTACGGAGTTTATTTTCTGGCCCAGAGAGTAAGTGAAATCAGTTAGGACCTGTAGGGGTATTGTATTTCAGATAAATGTAATATCGCTTAGGCCCTGGGAAACATAGAGCCAGTGATTATACATATAATCAGACAATAATCTCTAATGTATTGCTTCTGTTCTTTCTTATGAACTTTAAAAAAACAGTGCACACTTGACTACTTCTTTTCTTCCCTAGTCTAAGCTGCAGGGCAGTATTCGTAGTGAGACATTAAATCCTCTATTCACTGTGCAATCTGGGCATTTAATGGGAGGCACACAGTATCTCCTTGTTAAAGTTAAATCTCCCCGGACATTTATTTAACAAGTCTTGAAGGGCAAGTGTCTAAGTCTCACCATCTGTCCAGAGGTGTGCCTCAAGACATTTCACACTCGGACCCTCCATTTTCTATCAACTCCACTTCATTAGGTGACATCCTCTACTCCCACGGGTTCTCCTACAGTGCAAATGACACTCAGGAATATTATAAGTCTCACCCTAAAGTTAAGCTTAACTCAGTGATATCTCCATTTATTTGAGGAACTGTCATCCTAAGGTCGATCTTTTAAGGACTGGGTACCCAGTATTCTCAGTAAGTTTGGCTATTCCACATAATATTAACCACCTCGAACTTGACTTAATTAAATGACTTAAGTTCTCGTGCAGGGCCTGCTCATTTGTTGACTCTACTATTGCAGCATTCCCCTTTGTCACCTGAACATTTTTTAATGGTCAGTTACCAGACCTCTGTGATCAATTACTCCCTATGCATGTGACTTTAGTCAAAAGCAGGTTCAGTCATTTGTTGACGCTAGACTATTGCAATGCTATATGGCAACATTTTACTTTTATCTCCTAAAATGTTTTTTTTTTTGGTAATCAATTACCAGAACTCTGTGATCAATAACTCCCTATGCATGCATCTTTAGTCAAAACTTATTCCTCATTTTAAAAATCATCTTAGTGACATAAAACATTTGCATAGGCGCCAACCAATGGTCTTCTCCTGGAAGACAGCGTTCTACTAGGACATGAGACAATGGTACCCACACTCCAGTGAGGAGACTTGACTAGTAGGTAGGCTACTAAACAATAGCTTCTGGAGATGTAATAGATGCCACATGCACGCTAGTCTCTGTGGTCAGTCCGTTGACAATAAACATACCAGTGGAAGTACAACCCCCTCACTCTCCAGGGGGCCAGTGACCCAGAGCAACACGGGAACAGCACTGGGAGGGGATGCCAAAACCCCAAGAGCAGAACAGCGAGGAGACGAGCCTTAAGGACTCAAGGGTTTACAGCTCCATCCTCACGAAGCTTGACTAAGCTTGACAAACTCTTGGTCACAAAGACAGGAGTGGGTGCAGGGACGATTTGTCAACTGAGGTTTGCTGGAAGCAAAGTAAATGCGCTGCACGACTGCTGTGAATCCTTTTATGGTGACGATTAACTACTGTGCCACTATGGTGAGGCAGAAAACCGGAAGGGCAACAGATAGAAAATGCCTTGTTTGCCATTAGGTCTCTTTACAATTCCTAATGTCCTAATATTTAATTTAAAAACAGCTGCCATTGTTTAATGTCTATATTCGCTTTTTACTTACAAAGCAAAAGGTAGTCAACAACATAGACAACAATAATTGAAAGAAAAAAAAAAGTTATTTCCCCAGCCTCTTTTACAGTAGCAGACGGGCTGGGAGCTTGATCATGTGCTCATACATATTTAGGTCTGTCAGTTGTACTTATTCCCCCATGTAAACAGCGGTGGTCTTGTCCAAAGGTTACAGACCGGTCTCTGGGCAGAGATTCAGAGGGCAATTCGGATACACATATGCTTCTGCGTCTGGGAGAAGAGAGCAGAGAATAGATGAGCAGGGAGCGTCCTATTCATCCCCTCTCAAAGCCCAATTCATCAAAGCCATGTCTTACTTTCATTTCACCCTGTATGGCTTGGCTTGTCTTTCCCTGGGGGTGAAGGATGGTCAGAGAATGTGCTGGGAGCCAGTGCAGTGTCACGTTACACCACACTCCATTCACTCAGAAACTAACTCTAAAACTGTCATTTTATTTGGTTATTTATACAAACATAAACCCCTTAAAACAAAATAGTTACAGCCAAAAGTCATTATCCTCCGGTGGATTGTCAACGTTAGCTAGAGACCAAAGGTGCTGTGGTCAGCAGGAATGACTGAATACTCTCCATTTTCGGTTGGCCAGTGTTAGGGCTAATCCTGCCCAGGTGAATCCAGGCAGAGCAGCACCGCACCTGCCCCAGCCCCAGCCCCAGCCGGCCAGCTAGAGCCCTGTATGCCAGCGTGGCGTCATCGCCCCCTGGTGGCCAGCTTCATGTCTGCAGCTCTTTACAGTGACCTAAGGGATGTCAACATACTAGAGGGAAAGCCAACTTTTAGGAAGTTTGAGGAAATGGGAAGGGAAGGGGTCTAGATCTCGTGCGTGCTAGACTGAGCAAATGAAAGACTGGCTTCCACAGTGGTAAGACCAAGCAAAATGAGGACAGCGGGAGCTGAAACATATAGAATTTATTTGACCAAGAGTAGGAAAAAAATACAGAGGAGTAGAGGAAACAAGCTGACCCTGTAATAAACACATCACTACCAAGAAAACCGGAGGGTAACAGATTGAAAATGCCTTGTTTACCATTAGGTCTCTTTACAATTCCTAATATTCAATTTAAAAACAGCTGCCATTTTTTAATATCTATATTCTTTTTTATATATATTTATGTAACATTCTTTCAAAACATTGTGCAAGTGTTTTGCTGGTATTCCACAAATGGTAAACAAGAGTTGGTCCAGTGCATTATATAGTGACATTACTTATGGAGTTACTGACTTTCAGCTGGCCATCTACACCATTGCACGACTACCTCTACTGACAGAAAGAGAGAGAGAGAGAGAGAAAATAAAAAGTCAGTCAAATGGCGTATTAAGAAAAAAGATCAGTGGCAAAGCTTGGCGTTTGAGCCCGACCGACCAAAACAGAACTGAATCTGTTACATCTTGGGAAAAATGGTTAAATATGATTATTATTGCAAGGTCTCGGGGATTTTGACATGATGATATAGCCTGGCTCCAAATGATTTCAAATAACCACAAGATCGCTGCACTTGATTACACCTTAAGCTGGGAAAGGAAAGGGCTTGATTGGTTATACCGAGAAGCGTGCGAGCGCGCGAGAGAGAGTACTGCATAGAGCTAGTAGGTTACGAGAGGTTCTGGTTCCGGGGGCCCCCTAGCTCTTCCTGCCAGTGACCCAGGCTACACTCCACCCGGCCCCACTGCAGAACAGCAGGGCGGAGGGAGGGCAGCGGGTCAGAACGCTACAAGGGCACACTGGACACACCCCACACCTTGTACTAAGCAGACAGGGCAGAGAAAAGCGTGGAGGTTAATAAACAAGATGTTCTTTCTACTGTGACTCTTGCAGTCCTAGGTTTTTTTTTGTTTGTTTTTTTTTTCCTTTTTTTCCTCTTTAAGTCTGTTTAGCATGACATGGGTGCATCCAATACAACACAAAACTACCACAAAACTGGTGCTGACGCAATAAGTTTTTTCTCATCACATAAAGCTTAACGTCAAATGTTGGAAAGATTCTTTTGGCGACAATGAGAAATTTCTTGGTGACTTTCCTCTAGGCTCTCAGTGAAATTTTCCGTTAAATATGTCGAGTCAAGTTAGCGACCATGTAAGTCTAATATTCAGTGTGCCAACAAACTTCACAAAAAATTTTGGTTTGAGTGTAACAAAATAAAAGAAATGAGCATAATGAAAAGAAAAACACTTTTGACTAGTATATATCAATCATGATGCACACATCAACACAATTCATGTCAAAGAAAGGAAACAAGATACATAATTTATTCACACTTTACAAAAATCTCGCTCTGCTACCACAACACCACCAGAGAGTCAATATTATAACCAGACACGTTGTATTGAAATGAAGCAAAGGGGAGAGGGGGGGAAAAAAAACAAAAACAAAAAAAGAAAAACAAAAAAGAGACACCATAAGGGGGACAGGAATAGACTCCCCCCTTTCACCATTTTTAAACTACTTGATGAAAAAAAAAAATGATTCAGTTTGCTTTTGCTTTGTTGCTTTGTGGCAAAACACACACACAACTTCAAAAATAAAACACTGAGTAGCTGCACCAGTGATCTGCATTAAGTGCTTGTCAAATTCATTTACTTTTTTAAAATAACCTGACCAAAGATCGAAAAGAGAGACAAGAGAGAAAAGGGAGAAAGACAGATAGAGAGAGGGGGAGAACGACAGAAAGAGAGACAGAGACAGAGAGAGAGAGAGAGAGAGAGAGAGATGTATGTGCATGTGAACAACTGCTGCGAATCTGGAATTTTTAGGGTGGCGGTTAACTACTGTGCCACTATGGTGATGCAAATAACAACTTCCAAAGCAAAAAAAAAGGTAGTCAACAACATGGACAACAATAACCGACAAAAAAAAAAAAAAAAAAAAAAGTCCATTTTAGTTTCCCCTCAGCCTCTGAAAAGGGTTTTACAGTAGCAGACGGACTGGGAGCTTTACACTTGGCCTTGTGGTAGAATGCATAGGATGGCACTATATGGAGGGGGAAGGGGGAGAGCGGAGGAGTTTTAGCGGTAGTTTACATTAACAGACCAAAATAACATCTTCAAAAGAAAAGATTCGCCTGAGTCGGGTGAGTGGGTTGTGGCAGGGTGGGGTGGGGGTGAGGGTGGGGTGGGGGGGCAGGTTACAGGTCAGTGGCAGTACATCCAGATAATCATAAAAAAACAGCTACGGACAAGCGTAAAAGACATCAACCAAAGGGCATGATTTTAGCATGATAGGGTTTTCTTCAATAAGACAGCAAGGAGGATTAAAATCAGACGAAAAGCAGTTTTTTCTTTTTTCTTAAGAGACAAAAGCAGATCATAGAAGCAAACTCAAGTGAACAGCAAAAAACAGTGACTTTATGATCCCGATGACAAAACTCTGGGCCACTACTTCAATTAAAATAGTGAGCGGCAGCTCTCATAAGGCCTGTAGCACCCGACGTGTTGGGCTCAGCACCAGTGTGTACGGCGGAAAAGACAAAATTAATCAACAGGTCCAGAGCCCCTGGGCCTCGTACACTACAGATGATCATCAAAATGGATTAGTGTGTGTGTGCGTGCGTGTGTGTCTCTGTGGGTGTGTGTGTGTCTGTGTGTGGCTATGTGTGTGAGAGACAGGGAGGGAGTTTGACTGGATGTGATAAAAGAGGGTAAAGGTTATCATTTATTTCAGTCACACGGCTGGCTTATGGTCCCCCCTTTAAAGTAGCTGCTTGGTCTTAACTGGCCTCAGAATGGCGTGTTCCAAAATACCTCATATGTTATATCAGGTAGGTTGTGACTCTGTAGTTACGAAAAGCCCTGCATGTGACTTAAGGTATTGCCTTATGTATAATTTTTTTTTCTTAAAAAGCTTCGATTTCTGTAAGTAAACTTACACGGAATACTCAGGACCCCTACATTTACATACAGTGTGAAAAGTATAGAACATTTTTCTTTTTTTTCTTAAAATTGTGCCCCAGAAAAAAGGTGATACAGAAAAGATTGACCTTAGCGTCCGTTTTTCAGTTAAAATCCATTGGGAACTTTTTACGAGTTAGCCATACCACACTGCTCTTACAAATTCAGATGTCTGCAACCCTGGCCCAGCAGCACAGGAAAGAGGACCCAGTGTGGTTTGGCTCCCTCTGGTGGCTCGGAGAACTACCTGCGTCCAGGTAGGTGGATTCCATTGACTGAGGGTGGGTAGGGAAGAATCAGCTCCAGTTGTGCAAACAGCGAGAAATGGTCGGAGGGGACGTGTGGGTGAGGGCAGCCGCTGATATTGTTCTCTGTGAGCCACTGCGGATCCAGGGGACCCAGCACACCCAACACGTTGAGCAGAGGCTGAGAGTGGAAGATGTAGTCGATGATGCCCTGCAAAACACACACACACACAAAGCAAAGCGGCTTTAAAAACTGATAACACCATGAAAATGGCCATAAAGAAAACAAACACAGATATAAACAGACTTATGGGAATTGAATACAAACAAAGTGAAGTGACAAAAGCTGGTTTATCTAACCCTGAAGTATTCCAACACGTGACTGAAAAGGAGCCTGGCATTTTGCATTTGTTTAATTAAGAGAATGAAGCCCAAGGCTCCTTCATCAAAAGATTCACAACTACCTCCAGGTTAACTAAGCCAGGTTTGTCACTTATACATTTTGGATGAGTGTTAAACACTGCAGGTCTACTTTGTCCACACAGCACTGACTCAGGGTTTTAAGGGAATAAAAAATATATAACAAAACAGCAATGCCAAGGCTCTCAGTTACATTACACCAACATGCTGATGAAAATAATTTCCGCCGACCTTCCATCCCCTCTTATTTTTATATCTCCATGCACAAAGCACAGCTAGCATAAATATCTTGCAAACGACCTGTTCTAGATTTAAGTACCACTCAAAAAAAATGTAATTGAAAGTATGAAAAGTATAAAGCTAAACGTGCATGGGTAATTTGAGTAGTCCACAACAGTTAAATTATCCACTCAATTTATGTATTGTCATGCAGGCATATACAAATTGACACTGTTCTTCCCCATTCATCTTTATAAAAACCATTTGTAGATCGTGTAGCATCATAGCTGTTCCCACAAGGTTTCTGTTTGGGGTAGTTTGGGGAAGAAATAGAATATTCAGCCATTGTTTTTGTCCTTAAAAGGGTCTATGCGAGGAGTAACCCTCACTTTCAAGTCGAACATGTAGTTGGTAATTTACTGACACTTTGTGCTGCCATCTAGGCACATACACAACAGACACATTGCTCTGTCGTTTGTCTTAACTGAAACCATGTATGCGAGGTGTTGGCCTCACCTTGAAGTCGAACGTGTAGTTGGTGTAAGGCATCAGGCCGTTCTCGTAGGCACTCTTCAACTTGAAGCCGTGGGTGATGCGGCCGTTGGACGTGCCGTTCTTGCCGTTACAGTTGAAGTTTGTCAAGCAGTCAATGTAGCGCAGCTCCTTGAAGTCCTTGTGTGTGCTGTCCACACCACCCGTGCTCAGGTACTCCACAACACCTGGAACAAGAGCGATGTCAGGGAGACCATGATTACATTACATTACACTTAGCTTAGATGTTTTTACCCAAAGCGACTTACAAAAAAAGAAGACATAAGCCAACAGAAGTGTAGAGGAACACAGTACCATCTCCAAATTAATTAGCATGGCATATAGTATCTAAAAACTGTCCAATAAAAAAGGAAATTTTAAATAGTGGCAGAAACCTACGTGGTGTTGCTTTAAGATTGCCAAAATACTAAGGGGGATTAAAAGGAAGGGAAAAAAAAAAAATCACTTCCTGGGCCACAGTTCAAACAGAGGTCAGTCAGCTCACTCACCCGAGTCTGGCAGCGAGTTCAGGTCAGCACACAGGACGAGGGGGATGGGGTTGGTTTCCCCGGAGACGGAGGAGAGCTTGAGGCTACGCGTGGCCTTGTCCACTATGTTCTTCACCTCGGACAGGAACATCATGGTCTGCACCAGCTTCACGTCCGAGTACTCTGGGTCCCAGTGCATGTGGGCGTTGGCCACCAGGAGGAGCTGTTTCTCCATGCCGTGCAGAGGCTTGCCAGCTACGAGAGGGGATATTAGTTTTAGAGGGATGTTGCTGTTCTACCTGCCACCGAACGTCAAGGAAACAATGCCAACTTTAATTGCAAAAATCTAGTTAGTCTAGGTAGTTCTTAACTGAAATTCAATACCCAATCTTGGTAAAATTCAGAATGTTGCAGTGCCCCTGCTGCTTGTATGTGTGGGCAGTAAGTGGAACAAAGTGGAGTGTGTAGTTGTGACCTGTGCTATACTAGGGTTTCTTCCCCCCTTGCCCCTGTGTCTTTGTGTGTGCTCCAGGTGGGCTGAGTGTTAAGCCCTTAAAAGCCCTCTCAAATTCTCCATTACAGCACTGCAGAACTACATCACTCTCAAAATACTTAAACATTACATGCTAAATAAAGTAAGGTTAGAATTAATCTTATCTTATCTTACCGGACAGTTCCATCATTTCTTTGCGAAGCTCCAAAAGCACAGCGACACCGATATTATCCTTGGTCATCACTCGGTTGAGCATGACCTCCGAGCCTTCGGAGTTGGCCATGGCCAGCTGGTTGAACTCCACGGTGTGTTTCTGGACCAAACTGAACCTGAGAGCCAAAGGACAAAAAGGGAAAATGAGACACCACATGGTGGGAGAGGGGACGTAGGTGTGGGAGCTGAAACCACAGCACAAAACTGTGCCATCTGTTGCCACCAGGGCTGGGTATTTCCTAGCAACCTCATCAGAACAATACAGGTTGATACTGAATAATTACCATATTTCAAACACAATTCACTCCAATGCATGTTAGGTTTTTTTTACAGCAAAGGCAAAGCCTAGAGGATCACACAGCTTAACACCTTATTTAACGCTGTCAAAGAGCTTATATACTACTAAAAACTACTACTATAAATAAATAATAATAAAAAAGTGACTCCCATTGTGATCACACAAGACACCACAACAAAATTCAACATCTGCATTTAACCCATCACATGTGTGAGCAGGGGACAGCCATAACAACCACACCCAGGGAGCAGTGTGTAGGGACGGTGCCATGCTCAGGGCATCTCAGCCACAAGGGAGGATGGAGGAGAGCGCTCATCATTAATTCCAACTTAATGCCATGATGAGCCACAGTGCTGATATTGTGAGCGCGAGCATAGTTGCCGGCCCGCAACGTCTGCTGGAGAAGCTGTCAGTAGAGTGTGCTGAGTCTGGACTCACTTGTCGGTTTTGTAGAATATTGCACAGCCGTCCACGTGCTTGCGGTCCGACTCGGACATGGTCCTGGCTCGCGACTTGGGACTGAAGAAGCCCTCATAGCCCTGCTCCTTTAGCTCCACCAGGAAGAAGTTGTAGTACTGCTCAGTTTCAACTTCCTGTTAGGGGGGGGAGGTACAACACGCTTATTTCACCTTAGTGTTTCGCCTCAATTTCAAGAAGTTTTAACTGACCTGGCACATTCAGTGTCAGTGCATATGTCAATGTCAGTGTGTATGTCAGAATGTTAGTCATATAAAACATTACTGTCTTTGCTCAGCAGTAAGTCATCGGATGTGTGTCACAAATCAAGTCTATCAGGAGTACCAGACACTGTCAAATTCAATTCATTAAAATCAATCAAAAGCTCAATCACTCAGTTGAAAAAATAAATTGCAGCACTGCCAAGTTCACCCATATGCAAGTCTTATCAGAAGAAACAAATACAGTGGTATATATATGGATAAGAGTTAATTCTTGACACACACCTGATGAGTTATTGCTGAACAATCACTGTGGAAACTCGTTGAAATCAATAGGTCGATAAATCAATAAAACAGTGCCAGAGCAGAATATGAAATGATTATGGGTGGCGGTGTGAGCTTGCCTGCAAGCTGATGATGTCGGCGCCACAGTTCATGATCTCCTGCATGATGGACTTCTTCCTGTAGTCCCAGTTGAGGGCCCAGGGGGGACAGTAGCCGTAGAGCTGGCGCGTGGCGTACTTGTCACAGAGCACGTTGTAGCACATCACTGAGAACAGAGCTGCACAGGGAGGAGGGACAACATTTACATCACCATCAAAATCAATCAAGGTCTTCGCAATGAAGCACCTTCTCATTGTCTTACCGTTTCATTGTCTTTGTCTGACTATGTTTTTTTGTCGTTAAAAAAATGTAAGTTGTTATATTAACAAATTAAACTTGAACTTCATAAAGTAATGTTTGGGTTAATTCCTGAGCAAGCCATACACTCTTTTACTGGGAAATTTACTGCCTGTTCCAAACTAACAGTTAACAAACACATGTAAAGTGACTAAAGCAACTTCCTGAAACACCCATAACTTTCTGGAACACCCATCCCAAGTAGGCCATGTCTAAATGCAGATAAAGAACATATCATATTATAATAAATAATTAAACATTATATTTTTTTCAACATATCATAATTTACGTTCAGACCAACCACAAATGAATCAATCATTGATTAAACCTCATCGTTACCATTTCAATGGGTAAGAATGATTTCACTTAACGAGCAATTAATAGACTGGTCAATTAAATAAGGGACTTTTTTTTTTTTTTACACACACAACAATAAGTGTGGCACCATGTTTTAAATAACTAGAGCAAGGGGGCAGTGTGCTGGGTGGAAGCCTTGAGCAGAGGGCCAGTGTGCTGGGTGGAAGCCTACCTGTTGGCCTTGTCCTGTCGGGCTCCTGCAGAGGTATCCAGGAGCGTGGAGGAGGCGGCTCAGTGGACACTGGAAAGGGAAGGAAGGGAGGGAGGGAGGAGAGCATCATCAGTCACCGAAGCAACCAGACACACACACACACACACAGTCTTACTAAACTGTGAGGATCGCAAAGGCACTCGATACGGGTGGTAGTGCAAAGCTGAGCAACTCACCACGTTTAGTGCCTGCAAGATTGTCCAGCAGGTAGTTCAAAAGCCGGCGGGTTCCATCGGGTTCCTGGTAGAGGTTTAAGATTTCTTGTGCAAGTGGGTTCCCTGTGCAGACAAAGAAGACTGTGACTACACAAACACATATGTACGTACATATACAAACATTGTATATGTAGTATATACATATATTTATACCGTAAATATATTTCTACATGTAAACTGAATTCTGCATGAGGAACTCATGTTTAACTAGAAACAAACATTCAAAGCCTGGTCCAGAAAACCATAAACATTTGCACCATGTGTTATGTTTCAACACGGGACAATAAAAACACAATCCAAGTTAAAGAATGTTTTACTGTTCCCTGTACTACAGAGAAAAACATATTTAAAGAAAATAAAGATGTTTAAAAGTCAGTAATATATCTCCACAATTTTGTGTGTAGATAAAATATCGATAAGCTGAGGTAAAGAACAGCTGTCGGTAAGACTAATTATCCCAGGGAGAGTAGGTTTTACAGTAGCCAAGGGAAATAAAAATCTACCTTTCAAGCCCAGTGTGTGTAACTGAAACAGCTTTCCAAGTTCAAAAGGTAGAACCCGCAACTGGTTGTTATTCAAAAGCAGTTCCCTGTGGGTGGGAGGGGACACAAATATGGGGCGGAGAGAGAAAAAGACATCACACGTTGAACCGTGAAAGATAAGAATGAGCACTTTCGCCAAACAAATAATAAATGAAGAATGAAATGCAATCAAGTCAGGTGCTGCTCAAATGTAAAACCTAAATTTGAGTCTACGTGCCACAAAACTGCAGCTTGAGTGAACAGTAAGTACAAATGTACTTAATCACTGCACTGCCCTAAGGGCCAACGCTAACCCCTTAGGACTGGAAACGATATTACATCTGCTAAGCCAATATGTTTGTACCTTCACTGGTTAATTCATGTATGCTACACCCAAAAGATATGAAGGCTCTCCCTAATTTACTACACACATGGGATAACTTGTGTTGAGTGTGCAAGTCTCGCTCTAAATGTAAATTTAGGAAGACTGAACTGAGAGAGAATAGAACAAAGCTTCAATAATTAAGACGATCTAGTCAGCATGTTTTGTCCCGTTCACACAGACTGCTTTTCATCCTCAATGGAATTAACACGATTGTGCATTAATAACAATTTTTTTAAATAAGGTGTTCTCACTGCAACCCTAAGTGATTAAATATTCCAATTTGCAAAACCTGCCATCAATCCAATGAAAAAGAACCCTGCTGAGGACTACAGCAACACAGCAACTATAGCAAACCAGAGCAACAAGCCTGTAGATGCACAACATGTCATGATTCAGGTTACTAATTAAATGCATCTTCTCAAACCATTGAATTGCAACATTTTTAATATGTATGAGAGGAAAAATGACCTCCTGCCACAGACTGGCATCACCGTTTATTAAATGGTGTGTCCACACTGTCAGATATGCAGGCTCTGCTCACTGTGGGAGATGTGAGGACAAACAAGGCTGTGGACTGGGGTAACTCAGTGTGGGGCCACCCTAGGCTGGACTCATCCTGAGCTAAAATAAGTGCAGTAATGGCTCCAATCAACTGCGTCTGAAGGTCGCTATGACAGTGTTTGCATACCTGAGAGACACCATGTTGCCAAGCTCGGCCGGCAGACTTCTTATTTTATTGGACGACAGGTCCAGGTACACCAGGTTGTGTAGTTTGGCAATGTCAGGTGGGATGCGTGAAAGGGAATTGTCGCTGATATACAGTGCTGTGAGATGAGTCAAGGACCATAATGATGTACTCAGATTCTTCACTTTACCTGCAAAGCACAAAAACAACACACAACCAAAAACATATTAGTACATCTTTTATGTCTTAAGATACATCTTTTACCATCACTTAAGAGCATAAATGTACAACATGCTTGGTTTAGTGTAAGTAGTGTTTGAGCAAGCACCGCACACCACCTACTCAACACAGCGACTTACCAGTTATCTCCAATTCAGCCCAGTATGACTTCTTCCCGTTGGCGGCCTCTTCGCTCGACATTATTGTATACATCCGCCTGGGGTCTGGCGGATCATATTTCTCCTTGGGCATCCCTGCAATACTACACAAAACAAACAAAAAAAGGTTGTGAACTTTTTTTGTTTAACTCACCAGTTACAGAATGTATAGAAGTATGTGCAAGCACATCTACAACCCCAAAATCCATCATAAAATCAGTATATAAATAAAAACAAACTGACATTTCAGGGGGAGAAGCAATCCATATACTGTTATTTTCTTTGGCCATGCAAGTCCTGCAAAAACTAGACAATCCCTAGAAACAGTCATTAGAATTCCAAGAAGATTCCATACAAATTCAATAACAAACAGGATCTTAGCTGACATGAAATAATTTGTGAGTTCTTAGGTAGGCAACATTAGGCACCGCGAAGTGCCCATCAATAAAAGTTGAGTGTGAACATAAGGCTTGGTTAATGTTTCATCTTTCAATGATCCGCTTGAAGCGACATATAACAACTGGTGCCAGTTGTCCTTGTAATTAATACATGATGTGGTGCTAAATGGTTTAATGCTCATACATAAGCATGGTAGCTAGCTCGCTAACTGGCTAAATAGCGCCCAACGGAGAGTAGCTGGCTAACAGTAATAGTGATGAGAACCAGCTCTTTTGGCATCAAATCCACTAGACAGAAGATCAACTAATTTGTAGGACTTTCTTGCCTGTTGCCCCAATGGCTTCTAATCCATGTGCATCTCATCTCAGAAGCCGTACAAATCCAGCGTGACAGCAGATAACAGATCTTTCATTAACCGATGGGAATATTAGGCATAAAGTAACAGTTACGCGCTAAGAAGTTGTTTCAGCTACAGAAGTACAGGCGTGGGTCTGTCTAAATGTGATAGCTTTTGTTCTACTACATCTAGAAATAGATGCAGGAAAACATGTTGTACGTCAATCTAACTGCATTACATAAATGACCCCTCATAATATTTAACCACAAAATGGACAACAAAATAATGATTGTGGTTCACCAACCCCGGGCTTTACACATAACAAGTACCCAATTTAGTAAGCTAGTTAGTTGCCCTAGGAACCTATATAACTAGGTTCACGGGCTAGCAGTTAACAAGCTAGTTAGCCGAGCAAGTAGCTAGGACAATATAACTACGGTGTTGTATAACACTACCGTGCCGTTTGTGATTACATTGGAAGTCATTGTTAACAACGCTATATTAAGTAATCTGGCTAACCACACTTGCGGTAGAAGCTGGTTGACATACCAGCCAATACGTTTATTAACGTCTGTGCGAAGCCAAAAGCTAATATGCTAATTGACTAGCCAGCTGTGTCATCCAGAAAGTGAGATAAAATGTAAACTGCCGAACTGCTACTTTTCTGTGACCGACGTTTTAAATACATAAAATACATGAATTAATCTCGAATCGCCACCAAGGAGAGGAAACTTCACCAGTTAACTAGCAAGAACTGAATTATGTAACCATAAGCCATACACTGCTAGCCACCTCACTCGCTACGTATTAACTTCCTAGCTAGCATAAATAGCCAGTTAGCTCCTCAGCTAATGTTATCATAATCCGCATAGCCTGCTAACAAGATTCAACGCAGGAAGTACCGCTTTCCAGTCATTAAATTATAAAAACCGAAGCAACTGCCAAGCTGCAGTTAATCAGTTGAAATTGGATCCATATAACCCACTGAGATCTTATTATTGAAGAACACACTAGCTGGCTAACGATCCATATTCACTTACAAACAATATTTCGTTCACGTCAACTCTTGCGCTAGCTAAATTATCGGTGGACCCAAAATCCTCTCTTAAAAGAATCAATTCCGAAAATAACGCATATACAAGCCTAATAACGTCTAATTTTAATACAAAGGCAACTCTTTTTTACTCTGTGTTGCTCTTACCTGCAAAACCATAAGTTACCAATTCAGAAAGACGAGTGCGTGTTTCCTTTGTTTCTGCTCCACTTTGTATGCGTTGTTTCTCACTGAAAGCAAACAAGAATCATGGCGGCTGCAGGCTTTTCGGTCTCCGACAAGAAGACTTATGGCTATTGGCTCTTCCTGAAACCTTCCTGAAACAAACAACGCTATTGGATACCCTACGCACACAACGCCTACACGGTGTTTACGCTAGAAAATCAGATGAGCCGTGCTTTGAAGCGTCAAAATAGGTCGCTTCTCGGAAAGAATAATTTCAGACACGTTTCATTAATTGATGTTTGAATCGACGATGCAGTTATACCATGCAATATGTTTAACTACACATACTGTGTAATTAGATGCTGCCACCAACGTTTTCGCTAAAACTAAGAGCTCCTGTATTTTGTGAATCTGGACATTTTGACCCATTGAATTGAAAGGACATCTCAGACTTTGCCCAATAAAAACGCAGTGCTTTTACCACATTTACCACTGAATGTGATGCCAGCGTTGGTAACACGTTAAAAAAAATGTCCACCAAAAGAAGCGTGCTACAGGATAAGAAATAAACGTAAACCTTTACTGCATGCATGTTGGCCATTAGAAATCTGAGTTGTTGTTTTTTTTTACTTCTTCCGCACCGCACACCATATCTGTTGTCCTGTACCAATTATGCCTGTCAATGAACTATCTGACAAGCTGACAAGACTGTTGACGTTCATAGAAGCAGTGAGCACATTCTAGTTTAAGAAGAAAAGCTATAGCTTAGTGCAATTGCACAGAATCTGCGGTAGAGGGCACATGAAATCACCAGAAATCTTGCCAGCGTCTATCTGCATTTTACAACTGTATATAAAAGTAATACAATGCACCTGTTACCACAGTGTGTGTCCACTGGAAATAAAAAACAATGCTAAGCACACCATGTCCCTTGACACGTGGCAAAGGAGCAGCATCTCAAACAGCTGTGTGTCAGTGTTTTGAAACATGCCACTGACATTAGATAACAGTATGATGATGACAAGCTTAGGCAAATGAACTGAATAATTAGGCACTTGCAGCAACTCCTTACTTGAACATTCATACCATGAACAATCTTAACAAAATGGTGCTGATGAGGACAATAGAACAGGCATCGTGTCTCCACTCAACTATACACCTAAAATGTGTAGGCAAATTATTTATATAGACTTAATGGGTTATCTTTCCCCTTTTTAAATTTCAGATTTATATCAAATTTTAGGATTGATCAGCACATTTCATCATTAATAATCCACCTAATGTCTTTATTCAGTCAGTTGTGGTGGCTTAGTGTGTCTAATGTAATTGTGTCACACTTATCCAGAATTACAAAAACACAAGGAACCCTCCCATATCCACACAAAGAGCCTATGGAAATTACACACTCAGCATTCAGGTTCACTTTTCTGCAAATACATAGAACAATAATAAGGGAGTGCACTGTGTAATTGTAACACGATACGTTCTCACACTGGTGATTTCTCCAAAGGTAGGCTACAATCTAGGAACTGAAATAGCTACATTGGGTGATAGTGTCAGCATGGCGTTTATCTTTCACCAAGGTCACCCCTAATGGTGCTTACCACAACTTTCCATACTTTCCATCCCCAAAGTGTTGATATATATTATATATAAGTGTTGATATATCATATTTCACTGTCAATTGTATTTGTGTGTAGGATTTAATGCTTCAAGACTTGAGATTAGCTATTGTGAGAGTTTGGTAGCAAGATGCCACATCTTGAAATCTTTGGTAGGTTTCCTCCCTTGAGTTAAAGGTTCAGGTGCATCAGTAAAGGTCAGCCAGACATTCATTTAGTTTATGCTCTCCCTTACATTATACCTTACTAAATAAATTTCATTCGTAGAACTTAAGACAGACAGGCTGCAGGATCTTGGCCTTAGCCTTTGTCTGATTATTCTGACTGACCTTGATCAAGAACATGTTCTGTTTTCTGCACAGAAAGAGAAAACACTTTGCAAGGACCTTGCAGACAACATTACAGTTGGTATTCTCATCTGACTTGTTCCTAATTAGAGATAATAACCTTTCAGTCTCCAAAAATGCATTTGACCCTGGGACACCCTCTCTGTATTAAGGACATCTTTTAGAATCATTCAGGTGAAACACTTTCCATTCTGTTGAGAAAACACATTTACGTGACTACTTTATTTATCAATTTTTTGTGTAATAAGACTAAGAACAAGTCAACTGAAAGTCACTCTTTACAGAGCATGCTCAAATCCTTTCAAAAAAATAAGAAGGCAATCCTGGAAAAATATGGTCTATCACTTCAATTAGAACTTTACCAAAGACATGAAGGATGAAGGATTTCAAAAGTCAGTCTTTTGACTGGGCAGAGCGCAGCCAAGCAGTTCAACACCCACCAATACCATGTTCATTTTCTGTTTTTTTTTTTTTTGTGAGGTAACCAATGAACCGATTTTCACCAAAAAAACTCACCTTGAGGCAGTGACAGTACTGACATACTGTCAAAAGCTTCTTTTTCGAATGTTTTTTTATTATTACTGTTGTTATTGAGATACCTGTACATTTGAAAAAGTTGAAAGTTGAAAGTTTTGACCTCATTTGAGATGTGATGATTGCGCTGCCATTCTGAATTGGATGAGCAGATTCATTTTCACTTGGGTTGATTTAAAATGTCGAGGAGGGCCCTTGAGACACAGTGGTGTCTCT
This sequence comes from Setipinna tenuifilis, assembly GCA_030347295.1. Classification (NCBI taxonomy): domain Eukaryota; kingdom Metazoa; phylum Chordata; class Actinopteri; order Clupeiformes; family Engraulidae; genus Setipinna; species Setipinna tenuifilis. The sequence continues at coordinate 23,143,293 of CM059272.1, forward strand.
CGTTTTTTTCCCCCTTTGAGTTGAGGGTTTCTCAGCCAGCATGTGGCAAATGCACTGAAGGGTTGGTCCTTGGTATGGTGTTTATCTGAACCATTAGACGAATGGTAATCATTCTTTATTTTTACTTTTGCATAATTGGTAGGCATGTCAGTAGATGCGATGGTAGGTTGTAGATTGGTTGTTTACACCAATGCTTACTTATCCGTTAAGTCTTTATTGTAATCTGGGGGGGGGGGGTTCTGCATTTGACCCATCTGGGGGTAGTATACACACACATTTTAAATGGCGTGTGAGCTGGCCCACACTCACAACACAAACCCAGAGCAAAGGGCTGCCATTAATCCCCATTAATTTGGGGGTTAGGTGCCTGTGGATGTGGGGAGAGGGCTGCACAAGTACCCACCCCACCAACATTTTTTTGTACCTGTCAGTGATCGAACGGTCCACCAGTCAGTAACAGGTCCAATTCCCTTCCCACAGATGCCCTGTCTATGGTATGGGCAGAGAATGATAAATGACATGGTCATTTAAAGGTGTGGTTGGTGATTGTAATCCAACACACTCATGGTTTACTATGTTTGCAGACTGTCATGGCATTTGAGAAAATACAACACAAGATTGGTGCTAAAATACACTGCTCCACCTTTCAAAGATGTTCAAGCACCTGCACTGTTCTCTCATTTGCCTGCATAGATAGTGCACAAAAAGACAGGAGAATTGCAACAAACAATACTGAAAATATGACAATATGACAGTATCTACAAAAGTCTGCAAAGTGTCTACACAGCTGGAGTGATGCATTTTTAGGAACCTAATTCAGGGAAATAATAGCAAACATGCCAGCTGAGATTTTCCTGAATTGTGAATCTCATGATATATTATCTGGTGCTAAATGACTTAGTTCTCATGCATGAGCATAATTAGGAACCTATTCTCCTGTACTGTGCCAGTGGGAAAGGCTGACAGTGGGGGCCAATCCCCCTCCCGCGTCTACTCTCATTATTCCTCAGTGCTGGAGTGATGCTGGGAGATTCATTTTCAGTGCGCAACGCGTGGAGAGAAGCCGGAGCAGCTGGAGGTGCCATCCAACTGGATTTGTCATTTACTTAATAAAGCGTTTCTTCGTGAAGGGAAGCCGTTTTTAAATTTTCTTTACAGTCTTTTTTTTATTTATCACTTTTCCTGGGATAGTCTAGCATGGGGGTAAATGTGTGGAACCTTTTCCCGAAAGCTTCACGCGTTCGCAGCCAAACAGAAGACATGCACTTGCTATTATTTCCGACAGCGAGCGATTTGTCTCGGCCAAGGGATGTTTACACTCCAGAGGTTTTTACATCCCAACGAAGAGAGTTTATCTCAAGTTTATTACAGTGAGGACTGCGAGACGCCATGGGGAAAGAAACGCACGCGTGGCCGTTATGGATTTAGTGCAGCGAAGTTTGAGAACCTCCAATGCATCAGGTGACGCGAACGAGACGAGCACATTGAGATCACCACCACATTCACAATGTGCGGCTATTCTTATAATTATTGTGGTCGCTCTCATCATTTTATTGACAATCGTTGGAAATGCCCTGGTTGTTGTGGCAGTGTTCACAAGTCGCGCTCTCCGAGCTCCCCAAAACCTGTTCTTAGTTTCTCTAGCATCTGCTGATATTTTAGTTGCGACCTTGGTCATCCCTTTCTCTCTTGCTAACGAGGTCATGGGCTATTGGTATTTTGGCAGTACCTGGTGTGCGTTATACCTAGCCCTGGACGTGCTCTTCTGCACGTCGTCTATCATCCACCTTTGCGCCATAAGTTTGGACAGGTACTGGTCTGTCACCAAAGCGGTGAGTTATAATCTGAAGAGGACTCCAAGGCGAATTAAATTGATGATCACCGTGGTGTGGGTCATATCTGCAGTCATATCTTTCCCACCTCTAGTAATGACAGAACACAACGAGATGGAGTGTTTGCTAAATAATGAAACTTGGTACATACTTTCATCTTGCGTTGTCTCATTCTTCGCACCTGGTCTTATTATGATTTTGGTTTACTGCAAAATATATAGGGTTGCCAAGCAACGAGCCGCCACCGTGTTTGTGGCTAAAAACTGCATGGAGAGGCAGCCTTCACAATCAGAAACATTCTTTGAGAGACAGGGTAAAGTCGAGGAGGAGAATCCCAGCATTCGCAGCAAAGTCGGCGATCAGCGCAAAGGAGAATTGGATGGCATTGATCTCGAAGAGCACTATGTTACTAACAGTAAACCTAAAACTTTCCGTTTTTCAAGCAGGAGAAAAGTGGAAGGAGCTAACGCGTGCCCAAAGAAGAACGGCCGTCTCTCGTGGGCATCACGGCGCACCTCGCAGTTTTTGCAAGAACCAAAAGCCAGGCAGCTGTCCATTTCCAAAGCCAAAATAGCGCAAATGCGAGAGAAGCGTTTTACTTTTGTCCTTGCGGTGGTCATGGGTGTATTTGTGCTTTGCTGGTTTCCCTTTTTCTTCACTTACAGCTTACATGCCATTTGCAGAAAAAGTTGTACCATACCAGACTCTCTTTTCACACTGTTTTTCTGGATTGGCTACTGCAACAGTTCTGTAAATCCCATTATTTATACAATTTTTAATCATGATTTTAGAAAGGCCTTCAAAAAGATCATGTGCCATAGTCGGAGAGGGCAGTAATGTGTGCAATGAGCAGGAGCAAGGCTTTTGACTTTTAAAGTTACACAGAAAAAACATCTTGTTTGTTTCAAAAGCAACCACTTTTGGTTCCTTCTACCAATAAAATGAATGGCATTTGATACATGCATCAGCACTGGTGAATTAAAACAGGCCAAACTGTTGATTCTCTATGTGAACTCCATGACCATTGTTCAGCGTGGAGTGGACAGTCTGGATATGTCTTTTAAATAATGGTGAACTTAATGTGGACCTATGCCCTTATCTTTTCCATGACATTTCATCCCATTTTTATTCATCATCTTGCAAATGTGTTTTTTTCCTGCTTTTCTGTTGCAAATGACATTTCTTTTTCAGCATTAGGTAGGTCTCTCAAGCATTAGGCAAATCCTTCCTGCTACGGTTCACTCTCCAGGTATACAGTATGTGACTCATTGTCCTGTGCACAAAAGGAGCTTGAGTACGCTCACCCTCTCTCCCATATGCGTGAAAATCACATTAGACACGTCACCCACAATGTGTTACTCTTTATATAACTCTAAAACAAGGGTCCAAAATAATGGGGTGTCCAAAAAGCAAGTAATGAGCTAAGTTAATTTTCTTGAATAGTTTTTTTTTCTGAAAATAACAGCTCATCTGTAGAAACAGTATTGTGTTTGTATAAACCTCATATTTTGGATTTGTCACGATTAAGTGGCACAATGTGCTTTGCTTTTGCTTTTGGTCATAACATGAAAAAAACAGATGTGGTGTCTGAATTATGTCTTGAAATAAACGTCCTGAGAAGAAATAGAGTCTTGTTAAGTTGTATGTAAGGGTTATTGCTGTGGAAAGTGAATACAACTTATTTGAAATAATGAGTAATGCTACTCAACAGACCCTCACAATCTCAAGCCTGGTATTGTGCAAATAGCATGTGTATGCCCACTGTACAAACACCATTGCCTATGGCATATCAATGAAATGGAAATGCAAGCTGTTTCTCTCAACCAACTTGCACTAGAGATATAGCTACAGTAAAGGGCTAATATCAAAACTACACTGTCCTTTGTACAATTTACAATTGTACTGTCTTTTGGTTTTGGTTTTGTCATGTGTATTGGTATCATATCCAAGACATATTTCTGTCTCTTCAAAACAGAAGAGCTCTCTGAGGCTGAGGCTGTGTTTCTATATGAAGGAGACACTCCCAGGAATCATACAAAGAGTTGCTTTGTCACCATGTGTGGGATGGCATTTGTGGCAACAGTAAAATTGTACATTCTCAGAATTTTATGTTGGCTTATGTGTAGAGGATGATCATACCAGCAAGTCTTGTGTGTTTAGATTTAAAAATAACATAAAGGGGAAACTAGATAAACACATTGATGACTTTTAAGTCAGTGTGTGTCTTGGCTGTGCTACTGGGAGGTTCAGCAGGGCATATACCATTCTCTCTTTATAATTTACATTTATTAGTATGACCTATTAAGCATTAGCACATAAATGCTTGAAAAAAAGAATCCCATTTAATGTGTTTTGAAGTCTATTATTGTCCAAGGAACTGGACAAGGATCAGTGCAATTGTTTACTGATGGTGAGTAAATCTATTTAGCTGAGGTGTTTATCAAGAGGTACTGTAATGTATTCTTTTCAAACTTCTGATTATATTTCCCATTAGCCTCACTGCCTAACCAAGAGGGTCAATGAACAAAACATGGGACCTAATGAAGTTTATCTGCCAGTACTCTGTAGCAGTCCAGGTAGAGATGTGTGCTCCAGCCTATTGTGTACAAAGTGATGAGAAATCGTGATTAGTGGTGGAAAGTAATAATTGCTCTAAGGAGTGTTGTGGTGAAAGGATCCTTTCGGTAATAATCTCCATTTAAAGGTTGCTGACATTTTGTTCACGGCAGAGACAGTAAAAATATAAAATGTAATTAATTCAAATAATATCCATTTAATACATGTTTCTCTCATAGGTGTTATTGTGGAAATAAATCAGAAAAACATGCTTTACTGCATATATAAGATATACATTGAGGGAGAGACAGTAATTTGAAAAATAAACCATTGGGTCTCTTTTCAAACAGAACTCCAAGGACAACATAGCATCCATGACTATGAAAAGGTAATTTCTTTTGTGAAAAATTGCTGTTAAGCTGAAAAGGAGGTGGGTATGAAGCACAGAGACGAGAAAGGACACATGAGTCAAGCGAAAATAAATAACTGCAAAGACGACAGACGTAATAGCTGTATCATACTCAGGTAGATGCCAGGGTGGACTGCACTTAAGCTAACCTTGCAGCCTTTCATTCTTCATGTGGTCCAAGGGTTTCTAATGTGTCCTGATGTTGTTTAATGTGCTCCATGGGTGTCTATGGGGGTTGTTTAATGGGGTCCATGGGTGTCTATGGGTGGTTGTTTGGGAGAGCTTTGTCTTCTGCCAGTGCTCCTGGGAGCTCCAACATCTCTGTCCACAGCTTATCGCTTGACAGATTCAAATTTATAGAGGAAGTCCAGGGTCCACACAAACAAGAAGTGGCCAGACAGGGAGACAGCTTAGACACACAGGCAAGCAAGTGAACACATGGGGAATAGAAAAGGGGTGGGGAACATTAATGTTACAAAAGGCAAATACACACTAACACTCTTTAGGGGGTATATTTCACAACTGTTCTGGCTGAATATGTGTCTTGTGTCTGTTTCAATTATTAAAACAATTGCTTCTGGTTGGTAATATGTGTAATGTGGTTCCCAGCACTTTTTTTTTTGCGCCGAAGGGGAAAAAACATCCCATTTAATGATGCCACAAGTCAAACTAGCCCTTTCTCTGGAGGCAAGGTAATAGATCATAGCATGTCAGTGCTTAGCTTAACTGAGTTATACACGGCAGGGAAAATCTCAGCAACATAAAAGATCGCCTGGGTGGCTATATCATATATGTATAGTGTCACACATGAGTAGACACAATATCCCAACATATATATATATATATATATATATATATATATATATATATATATATATATATATATATATATATATATATATATATATATATATATATATATATATATATATATATATATATATATATATATATATATATATAACATGTATGTTGGGCTATTGTATATATTACCAAGCCCTAACAAATTCAGTCACAAAATATATCTTGGTCTTACAGGAAATGATATAGGGCACAGCTGATGAAAGATGACCTGAGAGGCGATTAAATATTTATCTTCACCATCAGTTTTGTGGACACTAGGTAATTCGCAAGGGGTGTGAGATGTATCCAATTGATCTTTGTCGAAGAGGAGGGGGTGAAAAGACCTGTTAATTTCAGAACCACCAAAGAGGAGGTAGATAACCGTAAGGCTAGCTGGTCAAAAGGGCTTCAGGTAGTATATCAGGATTGAAATTCAACCTGTCGAACTGATTTCTGTTGTTTTGCCTTCAGTACTGTACGCACTTGACTCTTGTGCACAACGAAGCGGTCCATAATAGAGCTCTGAACCCTTAAAAATCACCTTTTCAAAGAAAAAGTGACATGGGGATGAGCTTTGCTCAGATGTGCAAAAATACATAAATAAGAGTATTTAAATGTAAGAACAATTTTATTTTTGAAGTAGTTTGAAGTACTGCATGATAAAATATATATACTTTTCTATACACCAAGGCTTGGTGGGGATGGTTTGAAATTGTATCTTCTTTTGATATGCTTGGGTCGGTATCTGTCTGCATCAGTGTGAAGGACAGACTCATTGCATTGGATCTCTGTGAGCTTTTGATCTCAGATATGGCATCTAATAACACAATTTAATACTGTGGGGCAATATCATGAAAGAAAAAAAAAGGGAAAATGTGGGCAATATTTTTTTTTATTTTCAAGGAAATTCTTTTCGTAAATGGGCGTCGAATAGAATGCTATGCTAGAATAATATGATTTCATATTTCAATGGTTGTTTCTGGCTCCATAAGTCTCACACCCAGTGTCCAATCTAACAGACCATATAAAGGCATATCTAGTCCTGTGAAATGGGAGAAAACAAACACAGATCGATCTCAGAGAAAGAGTAAGAGAGAGACAGAGAGAGAGAAAGAGAGAGAGAGAGAGAGAGAGAGAGAGAAAGGGATAGGGGAAGAGAGAGAGAGAGGGGACAGAGAGAGAAAGAAAAACAGAGAGAAAAGACAGATTGTTATCTATCCATTCCATCTATACCTCCATTTGAGTGAGCTGTAAGTGCCCTTGTGCAAGCCCAGAGGCACGAGGAAAGATGGAGTACAGCTGGGCCTAGAGAGCTGTTCAGCATTTAAACTATATTTCATCTGTCATTCACTCCCATACTCACCCTCAAAAACAGCGCCAAGTACTGTTTTATCTTGCATATCAAATAACATGTCATGTACAAAAGTGTTGATGTTGGTTTGTGTATGAGTGAGTGAGTGAGTGCTGGCACCATGGCTGCTGTTTTTTTTTGTTGTTGTTGTTGTTGCTCCCATCTAACTCACAGCGACACTTTCTATCAAAGCGATCCGTTTAGGGGTTTCAGATGAATCACACCGTAAACAAAACATGAAACTGGAAGATCAATAGTGGGACTGAGAGTGTTAAACGTGTGTTTTGAAGTCTTAGTTTTACTCCCCTGTGGGCCTCCAGTTCATGTTTTTGTATGAGTGGAATGTGCTTTGTTCAGTTATGCCTTTGATAAAAATATATTCACCATGTGATATACTAAGAACTAAGGACGATTATAAAAAACTTTCTTGTAAATTTTTTTGTGAAGCAATCAGATAAAAAATTCTTTGCTTTTGGAATTCCTGTCTTCTCATGCCTCAGCATATATAAAAAGGAAAAAAAAGCGGTCTGTTTGCCAGCAGCAAAAAAGCCTGTGTGAAAAAGCGCTATACTGGTAAATTGTGAATTAAATGTTATATATATATTAATGACAAAAATCGGTCGTATCAGATATGTCCTCAAACATGTTGAAGCATCCTCTAAAATCTCAGCACTGAAAACATGTATTGTTTTTTTTCCACCAGCCTGTAGCCTGTGTAGAAAAAAAACACATTTACACTAGAGATCTGATAGGGTGCAAATAATCACAGCGGTGTGTTGAAGAGAAGTAGGCACAGCATCTCTGACACATGGATCCATCATGAAAACAATCTATTGAGCCAGGAAACGTGGGCTCCTACATCCCTTACAAAGACTTCATACCCTTACCTAGGACATGTGATATGGTCCTGTGTGCTCTGAAAGCAAATAAAAGGATAACTTCTAACTCAGGCTTCGAATCTCAGTTCTTCACTAGAGCCCAGATATATGCACTGTTCTGCCCTTCTTCCCTGGCGAGCAGATTGTCTCTTTACTTCGGGCTGATATTTTCCCCCAACTACATCCACGGTGAATAGATTGTTAGCAGGGTGCTGCACAGGTGCTGGAGTGCCATGATTGAAGCATGGGGCGAAGAGGTAAGAAAGGGCAAAAAATCATACATACCATACAACCCCATGTTCTTGTTGTTCTCAACACACATGGGGCCTCCAGCGCTGTTAAAGAACACAAACAAAGCCTGCGACACCAGGGAGCACAGTGTTGTTTGCAAACTTTGTTTCTGTTCTTTCACTTTGCTTTTGGTCCAGCACTCAGACTACTTGAGGTGGACGTGTGTGCTTTAGGTCTACACAATCCCTGCCCTGTCTACCAGCGGTGTGGAGACTAGGGCTAAAAGCAGCCCGCAGGTGTCCTTTACATCGCTGAGTGAAAGTCTCTGAATATCTCTCTCCATCCCCTAGTGTGTCATGCTGTGGTCCTCATTTATTTCATTCATACAGGCACTGGCAGATAGTGTCTTTTTAAAGCATTTCAGGCATATCTCATCAGCTCAGCAATGGCTCCCCACATACTGGGATGATAATGCTTATTTCCTGTTGCAATCATCCAGCACTTTGAGTTCTGGCTTTGGAAAATCGATTTTGTAATTTGTGTACAACAAAAGAGACTATGTTTGGTGGTTTATCGCAAAGCACTTTTTTGTTTGGTAACCTGGCATGCTCACCAATGTGTTAGAATATGATACTGTATTATTCAGAAATGACTGGGATATTTGATTAGAACGAACATGCTAGGAGGAAGTAACTGCTGATGACATATATAACTGCTATTTTCTGCATATGTGAACACTGCAGAACATATGTGTGACGCTACCTTGATATAAAGTTGCTGACAACTGAGATCCACAATTGAAAACGATTAGAGCTGAGTGCTGATGGTTAATTAGAGGGCATGCTGCATGCCACACACGGAAGCTCATGCTGAGTGGGTTGAGGACTGAGCCGTGGGCAAAGACTTTTGGCGCAGTTGCAGTTAAACACCATCAATAAATACTGCTCACCACATGTTCTACAAAGCCTGCAGATGATGGGAATTGCTGCATGGGAAGCTCAGTGTTAAAGGGAAAGGGACTCAACATTTCTTTTTTTTTTTAATGTTTATTTTGGGCCATTTTGCCTTTATTTGGGTAAAACGGTGAAAACTAACAGGATATAAGTGGGAGAGGAGAGAGGTCAGAGAAAAAGGCAGGTCAGAGTCCCTGTGGGCATTTTGACGCATGCCTGAGGAGTGGCTGTTTCTGCTACAGTATAGCCAACCCCTTCCCTCCACTCCTGACCTCCACAACACAACATTTTCTACTTGTTTTTAATTTTACAGATGCTGCAATTGCAAAAATATGGTAAAATCAATAATTGAAAATACAGTTAACTGACGTACTACTCTGCAGAGTATGTGTACTGTAATGGAAGAAAGTGACCCATGTGTCCACCTGGGCTTAAAGACTGACTGCAGCATGCCCAGTAATAGGTGATGGTGTAGGGCATCTGCACCTTATCACCTGCCAGTGACCCATTACAAGTGAATCATGCGAAATAGCATAAAGCTAGATTTATACTCATGTGTACGTGCACGTGTCGCGCTGTGTGGTGCCGTGCGCGTGAGAAAATGATGTCAAAATGACGTCCATGCACACCTGGTGCAGCGTTTTACGACTGCATTTACACGCAAGCTACAAAAGAAATGAGGTGCACGACAGCCAGACGCGCACTTAAAAAACGCCACTCCAGATGTGCACGGACGTCATTTTGACTACACTTTTTCATACGCAAAGAGCGATACGGCAAGTATAAATCTAGCTGATTTACATTCATAGTGGCCCTGCCTTTAGTGTGTTTTAGAGTCCTCATTAAAAGATTACAGGCTGTCAGAACACCGCAAAAATGACATCCACTTCATCAGCGGTTGAGAGCCGTTTTTGGAGTGCCGCTATGCAAATGCAACGTAATTGTGTTTGTCGAGAAAGTGTGCAGATGGGGTCATTAGGAGAAGTTTGCTCACAGGCCACTAAGAGGATGTGGTAATTACAAATCCAACACAGAACAGGCCACTCGAGGGAAAGTGTGTGGTATAGCGGGAGGATTTTATTCAGAAAATGTTCTTTCCTCTCCCCTTTATGATGATGAATATGATTTTGTTTACTGTATTGTACTAACTATATGTTGTGCGAAATAATAAGGGAATGACACAGAGGCCTCTACATTTATAATTTTTGTATCATACTGAAATGCAAAACAATGCAGACATTTTTTTTGGTAAGGCAGAAAACCTTTATCACCCCAGTGAAGTATTCCACACAGTAAAATTTGATTATATCAGTATCGTTGTGGGGAAAATGGAAAAAAATATTGCATTTTAGAAAGTAATGTACTTTAGAAAGCTGTCCTTACCATCTATGTTAGGTCATGTAGAAATCCCTCTCTTATTCAAAACCCCACGCACAAAAAGATTGTACTTCAGCTATGCTCTGATCATGATCCCCAAAATCAACTGACTAGAGCTTCAAAGACACAACTGAAACTGAAAGTAAGCCTTAAGCCGATCTTAGACTCTCTTTCATGCAGCCTAGCCAACCTTGCTCAGACAAAGGCAAGGCAACATCCATGTGCAATTGAATTCCCATGATTCTGATTGGATAGATATCCACATATGTCAAAAAGACCTTGAGCCAGAAAAATTCCCTCTGAAATTTCCAGGCTGAAAGTAGGACTATTTGCCACTTCACGTTTTGATGCCATTATGATACATCTAATCTGAGGACTTGCTGAGATTTGTTATAGAAATATACAGACTAAAAGCAAAAGCAAACATAAAAAATGATTACACATATGTTGTCTAAACTGTGCATTGCCTACTTCTCCATAAACACAAGTAGTTTTATGTTTTTATGTGGTTTTATGTCTGTCTGTACAGTGTGTGTGTGTGTGTGTGTGTGTGTCTGTGTCTGTATGTGTGTGTCTGTGTGTGTCTGCGTGACTGTATGTGTATTTGTCTATGTGGGAGGTGGCAGCATATAGCAAATGTGACACTGAGGAGGAGGTGCCTATAGGGGAACAGAAGCTCCTCTGATTCCCCCGGTGGCTCCTCTGAAGCTGCTGCCAGCAGATCCTGTGCAGATGGAGCAGGGGGGCCTCCTGATCCTCCTCACAGGCTTCTATCATTCTGTCGCGCCGTTGCCAACATAGGGGCATTTCAGTGTCAGTCAGCTGTGAAAATGCTTTAACCAATGTTGTGGTTGAACGAATATTACAATTTCAAAAGAAAAAAAACAAACAAAATAGCAACAAAGAGTATGTACACACTGCTAGATGTGTTTTGCAGGAAGAGGACAAACATTTTAGGGGAGTTCAAAGTGATACACACATCACACACAGTTGAGATGCTAAAGCATGTGATGAGCTGTGACATCCATGTGATGGGAAAACTACTAGGGATAAGCCAGGAGACTCACTCTATTTTGCCCACAGCTATGAAAGGTTTTCAGAGACAAAAAATGATGTAGAAGTGGAAAAACTAAATACAGCATCTTTCAACTGCTTGGACCAACATTGGCCCAGTTGAACCAGGTGGTTTCTGTTCATTTTTATTTTGGTTGGGCACTTCTCCCTCTCTTGGTCAAACTATGTGGAGGCCTGTCTTTCACCAAACTTATTAGACTTCTTCCATAATCACAAAGAGATCACTTTAGGTATTTTCTAATGACTGTTGTGGTGATAGATGCATATATCTGACAGGTGCACACATCTGTAATTTAAGAAGGTGCTGGACCAAAACACCAACAAAACAGCATCAAAAAAGGATAGAAAAGGAGGTCTACATACTTTAGCTCTTAAGTGCAAAGTAACTACTACTACTACTAAGACCTCCCTATGTTTGAGGTTCTGCCCAAGGTCATGACGTTGCAGGATGACAAGTACCTGACACTAGGAGGGGCTGTGTGACATGGAGAGCGTCTCTGCAGTGGGAGACAGCAGACAGTGGGGGGCTGATCCCTAAAGCTCCATCATTTGCTGATTCATTGCCTGAGACATTAATCCTCCTTTTGCAGCAGTGTTTGCAACTGTCAAACATCAAACATCAAAACGGGCTCATGGGAAATGAGTCATGGGCGCAACCTGTGTGTCAAAAATGTGTGTGAGCATGAAAAAATGTTGATTGACTATCCCTGTTTTGACATACACAAATGTTTGACCTTTCTGGAGTTATATTATATTTTGGAGAGGCTATTGGCTGAATGAGCTGACAACCAAAAAGTTACGATGTTTATTAATTTAGCAAAATAGTTAGTTGTCCCTGCTCAGAGAAATACTGTTTTCATTTGTATGTACCAAAGAATGTATCAAAATAACTTAAAACACTCAAACACACACAGCAATATTATTTATAATATTCTGGTACAGAAACGCATTTCTTATTTTACTGACTTCACATAGTGCACACCTCCTCAACTGTCTGTTGAGGAATATGTATAATTATAAGCAGTATGGCTAACAATAATTGTGGTAAATAATTATATATATGAATATATAACAAATGATTCACCACTGTTACATGTGCAGATGCGGGTGCTACATGCACCTACATGTGTAAGCAGATACAGAACAACACCCACACATATGACCGATACACCGCTGACATTCACTAAGGGTCAACAGACACCAAAGCACATCTTGACCTTATAATGAACACTTCCACAGATCAATGTATGTTATGCAAGCACGTGTATCAAAACACTCAATATATTCCTCAGGAAGTGCCTTAAAAACATTTCTAAAAATACGTTTGCTGTATCTAGTCATTTTTCATGTAAAATCTTCATCATTTCCATTTTAACACAGTACTGAAAACTACTTAGCTTATTGATCATTTTCATTTGTATTGCTATTTATAGGGTCATTTGTTCTCTCTTAGTTCTCTTAGTAAAGCAATTAATGTTTAAAAGACACTAAAAAGATATGATAATGTAAGAGCTGTGCAAAAATCCGAATCAGTAACTTCCACTGCAGCTAAGAAAAGATTTCTGATGAAGTTCTCATCGTATCCACTGCCATGTAATTATTTTACTCCAAAGCATGCTTTATTGAGTATAGTTAGGGCTTTGCATGGTCCTGACGATGGGTAATGACTTCATGTCCAGGACAGAGAGAGATCCATTCTAATTAGATGCTCTTTTTCAATAGGATCTTTGTGAATTAAAGCTTACAGTAGCACGCTTCCACAGTGCTAACACCACTACATGGTGCTCATGTCATGATACCCTTTTAAACAAAAGCTGATTTTAATTGAAAACAGCTTTTACAAAGGGTCCAATGTTCATGAAAATACAAGAGTAACCAATGGAAATATAATAAGTAATTTTAATACATGAGGTATCCTTGGTTTTGAACCAACCAGATAATAAAATTCTAAAGAAATCCTATAGCACAGGCTCCGCTCACCAATGCCGCAGGCTATTGATAGAGGAATCATGCATGTATAAGGCGCCTAACACGTCACAAATACAAAGTGGTTCTAGTCCGAATCTGCGCCTTTCAGGGTGGATGTGCGTAGGCTCCAACAGTGTGACATGAATAAGACAAAAAAGAAGCTTGTACTCAAATTCAAAACTAAATAACTGAGTAGTTCATACCGTGAGGTCCTTTATTGGCTCACAAACTGCCCACTTACACCAACCTCAGTGCAAAACATTTTTTTAACAGAAACATTTAGATTTGGGTTGAGGGTTTTTTGGTCTTATACAAATGCAAAGTGCCCATTTTGCCTCAAAGATTGTATTTTTTTGTATCTTTCCTTTGACTGTTGTATATAATTTAGACTTAGCTGAAGCCCTGTGTATCTGTGGGGCGTCTCATCTAAAGCCGGGTGCTCCTGCCATCCTCTGTCATCTGGTCGTTGACATGACTGGCTGGAGTCCCAGCAGGACTCTCAGTCAGCCCGTCAGCCTGTCTTTGTGCTGCACACAATTTCCCTGTGGACTGGGGCCAGCCGTGGGCGTGTCCTTGACCTGTGCGCTTGGTGCACCTCAGTGTGACTCTGGTGATGGCAGCATCCAGGGGTTGCAGGGAACGCATCCACACGGGGAGGAAAGCCCAGGTCCTGAGCCTCACGGGCAGGCACTGCGGCCTGTGAGCCTGTAGTAAGTTAACCGCAGCAACAAAAAGCAAGACGGCAACAAAAGGGATACCCGTGCCCACCATGACACGCCACCCTGCCATGGAGAGGCCGAAGACCAGGCAGGGCAGCAGGAGGAAGCACAGGAACAGGTAGAGGACGGCGAACCAGCGGTATGCGGCAGTCTGCTCTCCCAGATACCTGGCCATGCGGATGGGCAGGCGGGTGAACGGTACAGGATACCACAGCAGGATGCCCAAGACATTGAAGAAGAAATGACACAGGGCAACCTAAGCAAGCAGCAGGAATGTAAGACCCAAATGAGCTTAAGTTACAAAAAGAAGCAGTAAAAAGACTATCAGGCAGAGGTTTCAATCCTGGCTTGAGAAAGTAAAAATCAGACACATCTTTGATCCAACTATTTTCTAAACCAGGTAATTCTAATGAGCCCCTATATCATCAGACAAATAGTTTGCCTAATTAGGGAAATCACCTGTGTTAAGTACCTTGGCAGAAGGAATACATGAGATGGGTTAAGGACAATCACCTGTAAGGCTGCCGCTAGTTTGTCTCCTGGGCTAGCCAGTGCAGCAAGTATTGCTGTGGTGGTGGTGCCAATGTTTGACCCAAGGGTTAATGGGTAAGCACGTTCCAGGCTGATCACACCAAGACCTGAAACACAGTTATAACATTTTTATTTTTCATATACATATATTTTACATATATACATATATATATATATACCTTTTTCAACATCAGAAAATGTTTTTGTTGAAGATGTCAACTTCTAAAGACATTAAAATGAGATGCAATGTTTTTGCTAGTTTCATCAGTCCATGATTTCCATCACTGTATGCAATATATTGCTTTGGCCCAATTCCAGTACCTATTACAGTTTCAGATGTGGCTTTTGCTTCATACACATGTATGGAAGGTTAACATAATGGTGCCTCTCCACTGATACTCTTGGAACATTGTCCCATGATGGTATCAGTTGAGGACCTGAGGGATCTGCCTCTAAAAACTGCCTCAAACTTGTGTGCACACTTGAATCCCACCTCTCTCTCAGCAGCTGATATGCCATTTACCCTCCGCTTTCAAGACAGTGTACCTGAAATTGCCTCTTTTTGCTTCAATTTCATGCATGGAATGGCTCTTATCTCTCAGAAAAGCGATTGAATGGTAAGAATTTTTTTTTTCTGACCAGGTTTTGAAAGCAGAATTGAAGTTAGGAATTGATGATGTGCAAGCTGCTTTGCAGCTGAAAGAAATGTGTGCCGAAGTGACTCATTAAAAGTGACTCATTCTCTGCTCTAAGGTTTAACATCTTAGCAAAATTAGCCCATTGCCATGATTCTGTAAGGTTTGGGTCTTAGTGGACAGGCATAATGGCCTCTGATTTTTAAACCCATGTACAGGCAGATTAATTGAGTGACAGACTTCAAGTACTGTAAAATTATAGGATGGATCTGCTAAATCTGGCCAGCATATATTGGGTGCACATTGGTGAGACAGCTCTATGCATGTATGTCTGCAGCCCATTTGAAAAGTGGGCTTTCCCCCTAATATGGACGTCAAAGATGTTTCACTTTAAACCTTTGGGGATTAGAGAACTCCCATCTCCCATGTAATTAGCATTCCAATTGTCAGAGAGGCTCAACTAGAGTCCATGAACTGTACAGTTAATTATTGAAAATCATGGAATGCAAATGTACGACTAATATATTCCCTCAGCTACCACGAGGATTACAGTGAACCAAAGTCATGGAACAAATAGGAACCTTGGCCAGGTCAATTACACTCTTCCATTCAGTCCATGCTAGCTTCTGCCCAAGGACATATGTACATTCCCATCATCCCTAAGGATGGTTGCAGAGTGAATCCCAAAACATCTACTGCATGAGGCATCTGGCATGCTTATCACGCAGACTGAAGCTTGAGGCAGGATGAGGCGCGAGTGGTAAAGTCAGTGGGGTTAAACAATGCAGGGCCAATGCTAAAACTCAGTGAGTATCCGTGAGCACACTTTAAACCCCTCTGGCAGAAGAGCTTTCAGAGAGCCTTTGCCTTTTTCTGAGTCTCCACACGACGTGAGCTCACATATTAACCACATTCCCAGGTGATGATCGCATTCCCTGCACAAATGGTGATTTCATTCCCTGTGACTCACCTATCAGGGGGGTGATGGCTGAGGTAAAGACAGAGCTGCTCTGGACCACAAAGGTCATCCCAGCTCCCACCAGGATAGCCAGATACCCCGCCAACCAGCCGAAGGGCCAGGGGAAATCTGAATCCAGGGAAGAGGAGATTAACAGAGGCATGTTAACATGAAAGAGCCCAGTTAACTCAATGCGGCACCATAGCTACGGCAAGCATGAGAGAGAATAAAGTCATCCCATTATGCTTGGATCAACCCTGACTCAAGAAAAATTCATCTTGAATGTTATTCTGAGATTTATTTATTTGTTTGTTTGTTTGCTTATCTTTGTGTGGTCAATATGTTTAAAGTGAAATCCAGCATGTGGCTCTATTTTTGCCCAAGACAAATGTCCCTTTTAGGAGCAATAATGATTCTGTTATCTCATCACACCTTGTATTCAGTGATGACGGCATTGAAGAGATTGATTAAGCCCTGCAGCAAAATGGACTGAATTTTTGTGATCTCACCTGTGTTGATGATCTTCTGGATGACTTTAGCCACCTGTCCTTTGAGTAGGGAGTGCAGCAGCTTCACCAAAAGCACGAGGCAGGAACAGAGAACCAGCAGAGAGGCAGCTAGGAGGATGAGCCCCACGGCCAGGTCCGACAGGGAAGAGTCCACAAACAGATGTCTACCTGAACAGCAAACGTGTCACGTTTAGGGGGCTTTGGGGCCACCAACTTATGCACGCAGTGCATGTGCACCGTAGTGTTATTCGCATTACTTGCAAGCTTAATGTGCAGGCACACTGAACGTAATCATGATATCTCTACATACATTACATACACTACATCACTACATGCACTCATCATCATATCTCTACAGAGACTAATCATATAGCTCTCAGCACAAAGAGAAAGTGAAAACCATCTTAAACCCCTTACACCCCTTCGACCTTTTGCACTAGGTTTTTGCATGTGGTCATTGTCACTGTTTTCAAGAATGTAACGGTTGCAGCCAGTACAAAGCAATGGAATGCTATGCAAATTTACATTCTGAGGCTATAAACAATAGCAGTCACTGAAATATTCTGTACTACTCATTCACAAACTCTCAG
Source organism: Setipinna tenuifilis (assembly GCA_030347295.1). NCBI lineage: Eukaryota > Metazoa > Chordata > Actinopteri > Clupeiformes > Engraulidae > Setipinna > Setipinna tenuifilis. The sequence continues at coordinate 23,160,707 of CM059272.1, forward strand.
ATGCATGTTCAACTTTCTTTTCTAAGTGAGATAAATGAATGCCAGCTTTGACTAATTTTCACAAATGTAATAGGTTAAAGGTGATAAAGATTGCTTTTGAACTTACATTTCTCATGATGAATTTTAAGTGTCACGTTCTCAGCTGGGCTGTCTGTTCCCCCAAATGAAGACACATTTGAGGCAATCTGTTGGAATGCAGATGGGGCCTAGTTTAAAATGTGTCCAGCTGTCTGAGAAATACATGAACTATTCTGTAATGGGAAAAAAAGAAAAAGAGTTTGCCTCTCTTACAGTGTGGCTGTTGCTCAGACACCAGAGCTTCACCAGACTCCTGTTCCTCATCTGTTCATCCCCCATAGCTAGGCCTGTGATGACAGACTTATCCAACTGTGGGAGCAGTTTTTTGGAACATTACATAATTCCAAAAGCAGTGACGGCATTGTGTTGTAAGTTTGTGTGTGTGTGTGTGTTTCCGTGTGTGTTTGAATATTTGTCTGTGTGTGTTTATGTCTGTGTGTGGGTGTGTGTGTTAGTGTGTGGGTGTGTATGAGAGGCCGTATAGGCCAAAAATATCAGCTACTACACACACTATTAAACTCTCTCACACACACTATTAGACCTCTCTCAGACACTATCAAACTACTTTTAAGAAAAGCACATAAAGCTTTAAAAATGTACATGTATGTAAGCAGTTAAAAAAACTGTAAGAGTTTTGGAAAGCTGGACATTATATAGAGACGTGTGAAAGTGACTAGCACAAATGGTAATATCCATAACCATTGCTTATATTTTTCACCTATACAGCCTCTGATATATGTGTGCTACATGCATGAGTGTGCTACATGCATGAGTGTGTGTGTGTGTGAGCGTGTGCATGTGTGTGTGAGTTGAAGCGAGTCACCTGTATAATGATTTTGGTGAAAGGCTCGGTGATGACCTTAAGCAGCTCTGGGGCTTCGTGCCCACTTTGCAGGTGCAGGCTGGTCACCGCGGCGTAAGACACGCGCCTAACCAGCCCACTGGCCACCTCCAGAGGCAGCAGCACCAGCACCGTCAGCCAGTTAAAGCAGTCATGGACCGTGGCCCCAGCAAATGCCCTGAAACATGTTAGCAGTTATGGGCTGTGCCACTGGCAAACACCCTGCAACAACGTAAACATTTCTCAGTGCTTTTGGCTGCTAGGCTGGCTGCTACCTTGTTCCTCTACTGCAAAATGCTTGGCTTGTTAAAGTATTCTTATACTGCCCACCAGCAGCAGTATAGTCCGTGTCCTGTTGTCCAGGAAATAGGCTACTCCCTTCCTGTCCCTATCCAGCAAGATCTAAGGCCGTGCCACTGGTGAACGTTCTGCAATAAGGCAACCATTTCTCAGCGCTTATGGCTGCTAGGCTAGGCTGCTAACTTGTTCCCTTACTGTAAAATACTTAGCTTGTTATATGATACTCATACTCATGCTCACAGTTATACTTACTTATGCTTTAAAACGAGGCACAAAGGATAAGTCAGTAAAAGATAGGTCAACGGCAAAGGCATGACTACAGCTTTTTTATTTGCTGAAAAATGCTTGAAAACCCATTTAGATGTTAGGAAGGTGATGTTGTGGTTTGTGGTGTTAGGGTGTGGTATGGTGTTTTTTACAGCTGTCTCAAAAGAAACTACTGGCTCACTGTTTGAACTCCTCCCTCTCTCCTGCTTGCATCAGAGCCACGATGGTGTTGGTGACTGACGTCCCAATGTTGGAGCCCATTATAATAGGGATGGCAGCCTGCACGCGAAGCACTGCTCAACAAAATAAAAATAACACACTCAGTAGACATGACCTGATTGACATAGTACTATATTCTCTGAGCTGAGTTGCAGAGTCCATTATACTTTACTGGTACCTATGGCCCAGGGCTGATCAAAATTCAAATCCTACATCCTACATTCTGTCTATATCCGGTGAGTTTAAAATTGCATTAAAATTCAAAATGCAATCTCAGGATGAATCTGAACTCAATTCTGAATTTTGCACAGTACCGATGAGATCAAGGTATGATTTCATTGACGTGACTCACATCCAGAAGAGACCAGACTGACCACGATGGAGGTGGAGGTGCTGGAACTCTGCACCAGGACAGTCACCAGGATACCCACCACCAGCCCCGCTACGGGGTTGGACAGGATGGCATTCTCCTTAAAAATGTCCCCTGCAACTTTTCCTGCACAGGTCAAGGAGGACACAGAAGACTATTAAAAGTGCTCATCACTGTTGCTTCCCAGACAATAACATTGTAATTACAGTACTTTACTTTGCATACTAAAGTAATTGCACTGAATAATTACCACAAGGGTGATTTATGTGTTTTTTTTTTCATTGTAGAAGATAAGATCTCAAGATGAAGAAATGAGATGGCTACATAAATTATATTGTCTTTTATGACAGTTAAGAGTGTCTTTTCTGAGGACACAGATGCTACATCTTTTGGAAACAAATGTAAGTTGAAAGCAAACCTAAGCTTTATGGTTAATATTTGCTCTGGGTTATGCACAGCTAAAACAAGCATGTAAAAGGACATGGCAAGAGGAAGTGAAGTGAGGGGTGCAAAGTTTACCTCCAGCCAACTGGAAGGCAGAACTCAGGACATCCAGGGAGCAGATGAACACATAGAGGAGGAGAAAGAGCAAGGGGACTTTGGACAGACTCACGAGAACGGCCGTCAGCCCTCTCCCATTGTTCCGACATGAGCCTGTCGGCAAATGTATGACATTAGGTCCCGGCCATAAAGCTGGATCACAAACAATGCCCTTATTTGTGTGGTTTCTTGTGTACTGAAATGGCTTTTATGGGGGAAGGCAATGGCAGACTATCGACTGGCCTACATCTGAGTGGCACAATTATTGTATTATCGCCAAAAAAAAGGGACACACCGAGACATGAACAGACCAAAAACAAAGCCATATTTTGTGTCGTGATTTCATCTACCTCGTCCACAGTGCCAGTTAATGGGCACCTCAGTGTCTTTACACCGGGATGATTCATCTGCGCGTCCCTGCAGGGCATGCTGGGGCTCGAGGAACTCTGGGTCCAATCGCACACTACGCGGCGAGCCCTGGAAAGGCATGTTACTATGGAGACCTTTTACTGGAAAGAGGGGTTGAGGTGTCCACTTAGTAGGCTCCCTGATGCATCAAGCAGTGGTGATTCTATAAAGCCAGAATAAAGCACAGATGTATAATAGGCCACAGACACTCTAGCATGTATTTTGGGGCTACATTAAGCAAGTAAGTACAATGTTTTTTTTTTCTTTTTTCTTCTATTCTGAGCAGGTGCGAAATTAGCTTTTTTTATCTAAAGGCAGCACTACCCCCTGAGAATAGTTTTTTTTTTTTTTAAATACGTAAGTATATTTAGCAAACTTGTGTAATGGACCTTTTGTATGTTTTTCAAGTGGATAGTGGTACACAAGTGGGCACACACACGCACACACACACACACACACGCACGCACACACGTGTGAGGGTGGCTAGTCACCCACTGCGAAAAAGCCATTCTCTCTGCCTTAAATTTTGAAAGCCTCTCGAAAGGCCTCTTTGTGAAAAAGTCTTCAACCGGCTACAGCTGCCTAAACATTTTGCAGTCCCATTATTCAAGGTATTGTCCAGGTGTGGAAATCAAAGTCCAACACATCAGTCAGGATGTCTGTCATCTGGTGCAGTGTAACACGCCAATAAACAAACGTCTAAATCATACCTGTCAGGAAATCTATTTGCTCTGTGGAATGGAAGAATTCTTTTCAAAAACAACCACGTTCAAGTCTATTGTGAGAGTACCTGAGTAAGAATTCAGCAAAGACATCTCTTACCTTTGTTGGAGCAAAGACCTAGGGACTTTGACGATGATTGAAAGAGTGTCATTCTGGTTACCTCAGTCATAAGGTAATATTTAATGCTTTTCTGAACAATGTAACTTATTATCCAGCACATTTCATTCGTGGTTAAATTATAATTACTGAATATAAGGGCAAAACTATATTGCTACACAATAGTTTCAGTTCCCAGGGCAATTACACTTAGTTATATAGATAAGGTAACTTTAAATAAACAAAAAAACTCATTTCACTTTATTTGGCATTTTGTGGTTGGAATAGCTTCTTGTTTGAAAGTATAAGATCATGGTTTTACTGAAAACTGGGGTAATTTCGATTGATCTCTTTGATGTCAGCTTGAGATGATGAAATGGGTGGGTAATTTCATGAATCATACCTTGATGCACCACATGGTGGAAGAAACACGAGGCAAAATCTGATTGTTAGAATTTGTACAGACTTTCTGGTTCTATGAAATGTGAACACTATGCTGTACATCATAAGTCTCTCTTTCTCTTTCTCTTTCTCTCTCTCACCCTTTCTCTGTCTGTCTGCCTCGAGTGGTCAATAAAGACTCCACAGAGGCCATTATGAGGATATATTTATATGTATTCTGAGTTGGCTAATAGTTGAAATACTGTTTGTTTATTTTACTGGTGGGGATGGGATGGATTTTAAGTAATCATGTGAGAACGAAAAACAGTGGTGTCATTGATGAGCCTTTAACCACTCACTCTTTCTCACACATAGAGACACGCAGAATTACGACAAAGGCAATTTTTTCTGACTTTTCACTCTTTATTATTACAAATACATCCATTGATTTCTCCACAGTTTAAAGGATGGTTCCCCCAAAAAAGGACATTTGAATAAAATGTCATTATCAGTACAATCTTGAGCAAGACAAAATACATTGTGGTTTTTTTTCCCACAAAACAGATTAACCATCAAAATGGCAATAGTTTTTTTTAATTCAGTGAAAGAGAATAGTGAACATTGTTTTCTGGCTAATGGACAACTGTAGTTGCGCACAGTATGCGATTTCAGTCATATTATGTTTGGAGAAAAGCTAAATAGCAACATACAGTCACAAAATGACCACATATACAAAGCACATTGACACCGGCTACATAACAAAAGGGCACATTCAAAATGTGGATAGCCTCAGGATGCACTCCAAAATGACTTCATAAACTACACAGACAATGTCGTGTACTGCAATACCAGTGAAAGAGGATACACCAGGCAGGGACATAAATGGCTTTCAAAGACATACAAAACAGCATGATCTTAATTGCTACTGAAGCTGTTGTGATTGAATGCAACATTATAATTTGTCTTAATTTGCTGCCTCTGCACAGTGTGTCTTTCGCTATTTTAACAAAGATGTTTTTTTTGTCATTTGCATATGCAGGAGAAAACATGACTTCTTTTCTCCCCAGATATTTTGACATCCATTGCATATTATCTAAATGCTTTTGCAAAAAAAGACATATTGCACTGGATATTTCCATTTTGTTGTCTTTTTTATTTTGCATGTGAACTAAATACGTGCTGTGTTTTAAACTCTTGAACTGGTGCACAGTGAGATTACTGAGATTCACTCTGCCTGAGAAAGGTATTTAACTGAAAGCTTGCAGACTTTTATATATAAAAAAATCCTGCACAGATTTGAGTCTGCAGAATTCGTCTTTATTCAAGGTGCCCACTTTAATCCAGTACCTTAGCAAACACCAAATGAGTGTTGACTTTTAAATATTTTCCATGTGTACATTGTGATGTTGTCACAATTTTTTTCTTTTGGCTATTTTTCATCAGAGTAGAGAGGAGCTGTTATGAGGTGTGTGGTGTGTGTAGGGATAGTGGGGTTGATTGCCTCACTGAACACAGACACAGACCCAGACACCTACACACACACAGACAGACTCTCCCTCTCTCTGTACATACATTTACATATACACACACAGACAAACAGACACAAACATACAGACATAGACACATACTCACACACACACACACACACTCCCACGTAGGCACACACTCACATGTGCACACACACACAGGCACACAGACACACAGATACACACACACAGACACACACACACACATACACACACACACACACACACACACACACACACACACACACACACACACACACACCTCAGCCTCTAGTTCTCCTCTCCCAGGGCTACTACATGATCCCCATTAGACAGACCTCTACTGGCTCAAGTATCATCTACTCAAGAACAGGGCAGAAACTTCATGCAATTTTGGTTGTTTTCTATGAACATGAGAAATTAGGTCAACACTTTGATTGTGGAGGACTTACATGGAGGATCTGCACTGACACATTTGCATACCTAACACATCAAGTTTATTTGGAGGAACATTATACAAATTATGGCTTGCAGTACCATGGGTGATGAAGTACACAACACAATTCACAAATGAACCCCAAACTATTTAATATAAATGTTACAAGTGCTTTTCTTTTTTGCCTTCAAATGGATTATGCACTTTGAGAGGCATTTGTTCTAGGAAGTGGGCGGTGTTGAATCCCTCTTCACATTTTCAGTGTCTGACTGCATTTTGACAGGCATTTTTTCTACGAGGTGGGAGGTGTTGGATCCCTCTTCAGATTTTCAGTTTCTGACTGCACTGGGAGAGACTTCTGTGGGGTGTGGAAGGTCTAAGGAGAAAAGGAGGGGAGAAGGATGAGGACTATACCTGACCTAATTTTAACCCAAGCGTGTTACATTGGTAAGAGGTTTGTCCTGCTATGTCTGCCTTGATCACCAGGTGGCAGTAGTAACATACAAAGATTGTGTCTTGTGACAGTGACAGCCATTATTGTAGCATGTATTAAACAAACCTTCTTTGATCGAGTTTCCTCCTCTGTAGATTTGGACCTGTTCTTCCCAGAGTGTTTCTGCGGAGATGTCGACTGCACCTGAGCCAGTCACATGTTCATGCACATGTTACCTGCATTCATACATTTATGCTTAAATCCAATCAATTTTCACTAGGTTCACAACTAATGTGAACCACAGCCACTGTTCTCATATTTACCCACAAAAAAGGTATTTAGCCACTTAGGGCTAGTCAGTTACAATGACACGAAAATACAGCTTGTGTGTTACAAACCTGATAAAAAGGCTGGAGTACTCACTTTTGTCCCTGTTTGGTCCATAACTGGTGGTGAAGATCTTCAGTCGTTTTCTCTAGCTTGGGCTGAATGATGCGGTCTTGATCCCAGCCTTCCCTTGGTAAAGACAAATGATATAAAACATATTTATCCCAAACTAAATAATGCGGGGAGCCAACCAACATAAAATAGGAAAGTAAATTGTGCTTCAGTTTGAAAGCACTCAGTGTAGCTACAAAAAAGGGTTTCCTTAAGGTCATTGCAACTAGACACCTGGAGCACTAACAATGTTTTGTTTATTTATGTTATCATTTTGTATTACCATGGAGTGCTTTTGTCTACTCCACCTTTGTACATCTAAGCTATTTATACCACAAACCCAGTGGATTTTATTGTGTATGAAACCCACTTGACCAAAAAAAGATTAATTTGTTTGTTCAGGCTGACTAAATACAAATGCACAGGTAAGTAAGAGGTAAGTGGAAATCATCTGACAAACTGACTAACTAATTTACCTGACAGCTAGCTAACTACCTATCTAGCTAACTAACTAACTAACCATATGATGCTCTGAGGGGAATGGAGTCTGATTTTCATCAGCTGGAATCCTTAACAGCTTTGACCGTGTACAATAAAATGATGGCCACACACATTTCACATCTTATCCCCTCTGCTGCCTTGAAACTCTGAAGTCCAGTGCAGTGAGGTGAGGACCACAGCTACTATCAATCAGCCTTCCATCCATCCACCAGCCTGTGAAAGCACCTCTTCACCAGGCCAAGGAAGGCCACATCGGGACCTTGAGGACCTTGTTTTACAGGCTGCCACATAATGAGTGGGAGTTGGCTGTTGTCCTTGACTTTAAACAGCCATGCACTTTTAATATATTCTTGAGAAGAAAGGTTGAAAAAATTATCTTCTAAAAATTACCTTTTAAAGTGAAATGAGTGAATAGCAGGTAGGCGAGGGGAGGCGAGCAGAAAAGTAATCTCTTCATAAAAGCTGAGTCACAGGCAGTGCTTTCTGGGATGCTGCCTGTGCTGTTAGATAAGTGCGTATGACAGCGTCGACCTTACATCACAAGTTGTGAAATCTGCAGTGTATGTCAGCTGCGACCACAAACCCAGGTGCTTAGTACTGAGACACAGTTAAGAAAACATTCAAAACATTCAGGAGGCTTCCTGAGAATTTGACTTGTAATCTTCTGTGTAATCTGGATTCAGATAGAGACTTCTGGAACTCAAAGGAGGAAGTTTGCTGCTGCAGATGGCCAATGGACAAACAGTGAGTCATAACACCTTGCCTTCCCTCTGAGCTCTTGACATGCAGATGAGCTCAACACATTCACTTTGTGTGTGTGTGTGTGTGTGTGTGTGTGTGTGTGTGTGTGTGTGTGTGTGTGTGTGTGTGTGTGTGTGTTTGTGTCTGAGTTTGAGAGTGTGTGTTGGTTCGTGCACATGCTTGTATGTTTGAGATCTTTTCATTGTAATTTTAGGAAACAACTCTAGACCTTTTTTACATACATTCAATCAAACTGTTTGTAGGCCCCTACAGACTCAAATGGTGAAACTACTCAAATCAACTTCATTTGCACATTCATTCGAATCTCATCTTCTCAGCATGTCAGACATTCAGACAGCTCTCACAGAATTGCCAGCTCCACAATGGTCACACAGATGGAAAGAGTCGCCATAGCAACAGTCTGCCACAGGAAGACTGCCTTACATAGGAGCAAAGTGCTGGGGAAACGCCCCCCCTTGGGAGGGGTCTTAAAATATGAACCGTATCGAAATGTGACTCATGGGTCCCTGTGGCAATTTCGCCTGAACAAGGGACATAAAATGGTACCCGTTCCTTTGTTAAGAGCAGGGAGGTGTCTAGTTTCATGTTGCATTTGTTCTTCGCCCATACAGGATCCTCCCCAGACAAAAAGAAAACTTGAAGAAAAAAAAGCAATGTAACACAACAAATCAAATTGACTGAACACCAAAAAAGCAAATGTTAAAATTATTAAACATTAACAATGATTAAACATCTTTAAATTAAGTATATAGTGTTCCTCTTACAATGAAAATGTATATAAAGGATATGGATATATATTGTCCATTACTCATACACTAACCTTAAGCAATAATAAGTGTCAACTACTATTTATGTGTCACTCATCTTGCCTTGCTCACACACCAGTTAGTAGTATACTATCAGCGTATGGATCAATATCACACATTTCATTACCACTTGTCAAAAAACAGCTGGCCATTTCCAGCAATTTAAATAGACACATACAGTAGATACTGCTACAATAAAAATGTTTTCTCTAAGATCATTTAGTACTTCACATAGCACCTGTTGCATGTATGACATCACATAACATCTGTTGCTTCTTCAGTAACTGAGCAAGGCCAAGCAAAGCCATCTGCATTAAGAGTACAAATAAACTGTGTATTATTTCAAATATTATTTTAAAAAAATTGGAGGAGGATAATTGTTTGAATCACTACATTGTACATGATACTGGACACAGGCTATGCACTCTCACACATACAACTCTATGGCCACCCTAGCAATTAGATATGGTGTAATATTATCATCAATAATACAGGCGATAGAAATAGCAGTAATTTTGTGTGTCAGAGCATCCTTACCTCTCTGTGTTCAGTGTGGCAGTTCAGTGTAGTCCACACAACGCCTGTCTCCCCATGAAACTGACAGCTTCTCCTTTTGCATTCAGCATCACACAATGCAAATGACTGCACTCATGCAGAAGGATTCCAACTGCTACTGGAACACGACTCTTTACCAGGAGGACTTGTGCAGATATGCACGGGAAGACAAGTACCTAAACGATTGGACTATTCCGTCTTCCTCTCCTCAATATATTTTTAACAAATCTGCTCTCTTTCCCCAACCCTGCACTCCCCACTCCCCCCACCCTGCTACATATCTTACAATTGCTGTATTTTTTGCCTGTTCTTTTTCTGTTAATATTGAAATGGTAAATCTTTTGTGTTTGAAATGTGCAATGTGTGTGCCTGTTCCAGACTTTCAAAAAATATTTTGAGCAAGATCTGCAGCCAGTTGCATTGATTTAAATACATACAGAATACATATGGAAGCATTTTTTTGAGCATTTTAACAAGTAACAAAATGGCAAAAATAGCACTGGAAGGCAGATGGTACTCATTCACCCTCACCCTTATTACTCTCAGTGCACTGTCCTCTGTCAAACAGTACTACTGTGTCTCCAAATGGCACCTAAGGAAACCAGAGCAGAGCTAAGCTGACAGCTGTCTTTGAGCTATCCTAGAGCCTGACAGTAGTCTAGACCACCACAGGTACAGTATGAAGCAACACTGTAAGCCCTTGTGTCCTATTTACACTCCTGCTGGTGCCAAGTTTTACAGTTAAAAATCTACATGGAAGTGTTGGTTCTTTGTTTTGTAATGCAATGCTAGATGTCAGAAAGAAACCCAAAGCACAACTTGATCATCTCTGTGCGCATTTATATTTCTGAGTGAAATCCACAGATGAGTTTGAATAATCAGCGGTAAGACGTGTTTGCTGTGTTTATTGCCCTGTTGTCCTGTGAGGAAAAAAAAAATTGACATGGACAGTGTAGTTGGGAGATGCATATTATGTCATAACCTTTTCACAGTGAGAAAGACTGTGTTACAAAATAACATTGTGCATAGGAGAGAGATGGAGTCAGTAAGACAGACAAATTGGGAGGGGGAGAGAAAGAGAGAGAGAAAGAAGGCTGTTACTACGATACAATATTCTAACCCTCCAGTTAGAATCTCCCATATGATTTCCATCTGATATTCAAGAATTACTGAACACATCTTACTTTTTTGGCTTCTATTCCACACAGGCTGCAATGTCTGAATATTGCTGTTTACAGCGTGTAATTTATTTGACTGCTCTCAAGTACTGAAGACTCCACCAGGAAATTAAACACTAAACACTAAAATAAAAACTCACACACCAAGGGCCCCAGAGTAAAACAACATTCCATCAACATTTCCAGTCATTTCACAAATAAATACTCATATTGTCATCAAACATTCACTGTAGTTAAAGTTGGGGGAGGAAAAATATATTCACACAGGTCCGTTCTGTCCCTCAAACCACAGTCTCTCGGGCAGGGTCTGCGTTCTGGCTGTCAGGCAGTCCGTCCATGGACACGTCCTCTACCCCACTAGGGGGCAGCGAGGGCAAATTGAAGTTGGGCGCAGGCCCGCGGCCTCCCTCTGCCACCTCCTGTGGGCAGCCACAGTAACCGGCTTTGCCCTCCTCTGTCAGTCTGTCTCTCTGGCCCTGGCCCTCTGTCTGGTCCTCATCGGGCCCCTCCTCTTGCAGTGGCTGCTGGAGGAACTGGGGCAGTACCAGGTGCTCCTTGGACAGCAGACCCCGCTGGTCGTCTGCACTGCACCACTGCGCTCGATTCAGCAGCTCGGCCAGCCCTGCAGACCCTCATAGGGAAGAGGAAACCCCCAGGGGAGGAGAGGAGAAGCAGAGAGGAGGAGAGGGCCGATGAACATCACCTTCAACCATCCATCCATTGATCCATACATCCATATATTCAGCCATGCATTTATACATGCACAGGTCTAGATATTCATCCATGTATTCATACATACACACATCCATATATTCATCCATGCATTTATACCTACACACATCCATATATTTATCCATGTATATATACACATATCCATGTACACTGCACATCCATCAATGCATACATACTGTATCTTCATATATCCATCCATCCATCCATCCATCCATCCATCCATCCATTCATCCATCCATCTATCGATCCATCCATCCATCCATCTATTCATGACCTCTATCCAACCTACAAAATGTGTTGACACTAATTCATGCTGGATACCTCAAGTTATTACTATTATCATTTAAAAAAAAAAAAAACTCCAATTACAGTGAGAGTCACAAGCATAGAACATCTAAAATTAAAGATGTTTACACACAAAATTACAACATGTTTTGGCACAGTTTGTCAAATGTCATGTCTGCCGCGTACCGTCCATATCGTAGGTTCTGCGCAGGCCAGGGTTCCTCTGCCTGGCATTTCCTCTGCCCCGCGGTCCGGGTCCAGACAAACTCGTGTCGTAGTCTGTGATGCCTCCTCTTCTCATCTGGAAAGGTCACACTCTCCTTAGTGTCCACTACAGGTTTGGGCCAAAGTCAAATTGAATTTCTCACAGTCATAAGTTTCAGGCAGAGGCTTAGCTAGTCAACAGTCAACACAAGCAACTGCTTAAGGCCCCCATGCCACTAAATGTGTCAGAGGGCTGACAACTTTTACAGTGGATTAAAGTGGTGGGTTCTTGCTCGGGGCTCTAACAGAGTCTACAAATGGCTCTGATTTTGGGTCACAGGCAACTGGACATCTTTACCCACTTCAAAAAGAGGTCCAGTTCACTACGGCTTAACGCTTACGATTACCATGACCTGAAAGAATGACTTACACAGACATTTCCCACAAACACATAGTGGTTCTGAACTTACTTGAAGCCCTGGGCCGGAGACAGGTAATTTGGCAGCAGCACTCGGGATGTCACCTGAAAAAAAAAAACCCAGAGTTTGTGATAAGAGGATATTCAGTGGATTATCCTACAATTGCAATGGCATACGTTAAGACCTGTTTGCCCCCCAGAATTTCACAAACGTGCAATGATCTGTTAACACAAGAAACTAAGCTAGCTGTTTCTTTAGAATACAAAGTGTGTCCTAGGCTCAATAATCTACACATATAACTCCCACAACATTTAAAAGACAAATAATATGAGGATAACAATTTGTGGACGAAATATCAGTAAGGCTTTCTTTTGCAGTCTCCTTATATCCACACATACACCTGTTACATAAATTATAATATACCCAAATAGCAACACTCAATTAAATCACCACTGAATTGACAACCTATCCTGACCATAATTACACGCTGACAACCAATCTGGGCATTAATTACATGCTCATTTAATCCTTTTAAACTGTGATTGTTATCTGGGTAAAGTTTTTCATGTTTTACTACATATTTATTATGATTTTCCATGAAATTAATAAGTAGGTATGTGGAAATCAGGGGACAGAAGAAGAAAGTGTTACTAAGGCTGGTATGACTCTTTGGACTTTTTTAGTGTCTCTCTTTGTGATACCATCAGGCTAAAAATCCCACTTGCAACCTGAGGTAAATTCCCAATAATTCACTATAATGTATCATGTATGTCACAAGATATGTGTAAAAATAAGGATACTGTAAGAAATTGTTACTGAATTATAATATTAACTGGGGCATTTGGTATGTGAAATCTGACATCTGACATGAAAACTGTAACCATGTATCGTATGCATGGAAAAAAAATACATTCAAGCGTTTGATAGCTGTTAGTTGAAATGATCTGTGTTTTGTGCATGCATGTGTGCACTTTCTCTGCCTGCGTGGCATACTAGCCTTTTGCTCTGTCCAGTATGATAGTCTTGTTGGCCAGAGAAGTCACTCCCATGTTCATGTTTAAGACTTCACCACTGCCGCTCTGTGACACAGGGGAGAGAAGGAAAGGAGGTTACAGCAAGACCTCTCAGATCTTATCAGCTATATCACACATGTGTGACCCAGCCCTGCCTGCACAGTCTCTTTTCATTGATCTCTGTGGGAGCAACATAAGGACCTCCAAATGGCAGCTGAGGACACATGGCTGTGGTATTGGAAATCTTCTAGAAGGAGATAAAATCGCAATCTCTGTAGAAAAATGACCACTTTCCTTGGTGCTCAGCATAAATAACTGTCAGTGCTCTACATCACTCACAAAGCTATCCACTTTCTTTTGGCGGGCCATTACATGTGATAGGCCTAGTCTGACCAATCCCAACATTTCACTTGATATATAGAGCTTTGGTCAAGATGATGAGAGGAAATATGACACAGATGAAAAAAAACACATCTGATGATTAATTATCTTCACAGGAAAAGAGTACAGAGTACAGTATGTACTCTTGGTCATACTCACCATGGTGACAACGGCCTCGTGAGGTCGCAGGTTGTACTTCTGAAGGATGGTAGAGAGGGCTTCCTGTAGAGTCTTGTTAGATTTTACCACAATGGTCACCGTTTTGCCCATGAACACAATTTTCACCCTGAAACATTACCAAAATGCATTGCAACCACAGTTAACCTTTCATGCATAACATTCTAAATAAGACACAATGTAAGAGTCTGCAATTTCACATTATATTGTATATAATGAGAAGCTACTAATGTATCTGAAACTCAGATTACTGATCGAATGATAACGTTCATGGAGGACAACTTCTTCCTTTTCACTGCTTCAAAGTCATGTGTGACTCAGCAGTAAAAGTAGTCACATGGCATCTAATGTGATAAAAGCTCTGTGATTGGTCACTCCCTAGAAGACATTTTGATGACATAATAAAAGGGGGAAGCTCTGTGGTGTGGATACTCACGCTAATGTAACTCGAAGCTCCAACACCACCTGATGATCCTTCAGCACCAAACTGTCCTGGTCTAGGGAAAGTGGCTTCTGAAAAAGAAAAAAAAATCATTTCATGGATCACAAAAGAGGAAAACACCTCAGAAATAAGAAAACTTACATATCATGCATGCTGCAAATGTATGCATGTGTGTATGTGTTGGGGCCTTTGTGTGTATGTGTGTTTGTGTGTGTGTGTGTGTGTGTGTGTGTGTGTGTGTGTGTGTGTGCGTGTGTTTGTGTGTGTGCTGCATAGCGTGTATGTAAAAGATAGCAGACCTTGTCTTTGCCCTGCAGGTAGATGGTGATGTCTTTGAGAGGGAGTCCCCTCTTCTCACAGAGGCCTGACAGCATGTCGCGGATGCTAAGGCCAGGCCGTGCTGGCATCAGGGAGGCCGTGCCATCTGGCAGGTACACGCAGCAGTACTTGTCCGCACGCTGGGCTCCGGTTAGCTCACTGTCCAGCGACCGAGGCCCAAACTGCTCCACCTTTAGGGTCACAAGCAGAGAGAGAGAAATTTCGTGGTACTTTTCGTGTTTTTTTTTTTCAGAGGTTGTCCTGCTGATTGTACATGACAAATTTTGTGCAATTTTTGTCAGCGTTGCCTAATTAAATAGTAGTTTTAGATTTTATGTAGTTGTAGATTTCATGATGTTGCCTAAGGATGGCTAGCCTCTGTCAGGCTGTGTAGCCTACATCAAACTTTAGAAAACAGAAAATAGTGACATAGAAGGGCTACTATTTGTTAAAAATGGGAAGTGTCACAATTAAAAAAGATAGATAGATGTTAATAGATAATAGATAGATAGCTAGATAATGGATAAATTGTTTAGTACCACCATGTACAGCATACAGGCATAACTTGTTTACCTCAGACACTTTTGCAGTGGGAAGTAAGCGAGCAAAAACAAAAACAGCAAGTAGTCAGTAGCTATATGTTGGAACGGGGCTTAAGACCATGTTCGCCTTCTCGGAGGAGAGAAAGAGACAGCAAGAGAAACAGGAGATTGATGGGGACAGAGAGAGAGACAGTGAGAGAGAGAGAGAGAGCAAGAGTGAGAGAGAGAGACAGGCAGACAGAAAAATAGAGAGGAGAGCATCAAACAGAGCATGTGGCAGATCAATTTAGACTACACTGGGCATGTCTAGACTGAAGCGGAGGATAAACAAAGCAAAACTGACAATAGACAAAATAGTTCAAAAGTATCTCTCTCTGCGGTTGTGTCTCTGAACACTCCAGAGAGGAACTACAAATGTCAGCTTCAGCAAAGCTTAGCCTCAACAGCAGCAAAGCATGGCAAACAAGAAGAAATACACAATACAAACAAACAAGCAAACAAACAAAACAATTCTTAATGTGTTTGGAGCTAAATGCAGTAATTACCCTATGATTGAATACAGTACAAAGCATTGTCAATAAAACTAAACTTCGAATTGTGATGTGTACAGTACACGGGGCAATAAATGTGTAAGGGGGCATGTATGATGTACATTACTTGTGTGAGGCTCTGTATGCAAGTAGCGGGACGCGGTTCATGTTGCTGTATATGTTTGTGACATTGTTGTAAGATGTTTTTGAAATATGAAGTGGCATGTAGAAAAGATTAACCCCTTGGGACAACAAAGACTCTACTCTCCAATGAAATAATCAGAGCTCACCTCACTGCGTGAATATCCTCCAGTCTTTCCTGACGCGAGAGGATCTGTAAGGAAGACAGAAGTGGGCTTAAAAAAAACCTACAACAGCATGCCACATCAGCACAGCACATCACAGCTCATCCTTAAGAATAGCAATACGCTGAAATAGATGTACAATATTCAGCATGCAGGAATTGTAAGTAGAGCAGCACAGCTGTCAGAACAATATTGGAACGATTAGCTTCAGCTATTAGCTGGGAGCCCACACAATTAGTTGTCTGGAACCCTTACAAATAATATGAGGATAATCGAATTAGGAAGGTTTGGAGGAAATATGGGTGTACTATGTGCTATTAACTTCAGCTGCCTGCTGATGCTGGAAGCATGCAATTATGAAACATGTCCCCCACATGCTCTACACTACTTTGATTTAAAACTCTGAACATTAGTCGCTGTCATCTTCACATTGCCCAAAGAGCCCATGTACAGTTCCCAAAAAAAGGTGTAAGGTGCACCATGGCAAGGAATATATGGGCAAGTGATGTACACAGCAAAACATAGAGTGTTAAAATGTCAGGGTTAAAAATTTGGGAGTTGATTTTAACTCCCAAAGTGTCATTTAAAAACTTTCCGATATAAATGGTGTCCAGAGTCAGGGTTATTTCACATTTTGAAAGTGTTATTTTAACTCTCAACAGTGTGGAGCTATATAAACCCTCAAAAGTGTTAACATCAACAATGGGCTTTTTGCTGTGTACAGACGATCTGAAAGGCCTGTTAGAGCTGTAGGATATCCCACCTCCCCACGATCCTGCTTTTTCTTGTCGCCTGTCCCACTTCTGCCCTTGGCCCTTCCTTCTCTCCTCATCTCCAGATTTATTTTTGGTCCTCTGTAGATGGACACAGACAGACAGACAGACACACACACACACACACACACACACACACACACGCACATGCACACACACACACACACACACACACACACACACACACACACACACACACACACACACACACACACACACACAAACACACACACATACACACACAGTGTTATTAAAGATTAAAGTTTCTTTACATTCTGGTAGTATTTCCTATGAGATGTCTGTCACCAACCAGAGAGAGAGAGAGAGACATATCTGTGACAGTCCAAGCAGAGGACCTGTGTAATCAAGACTTTTTCACAGCATACACAGGAAGGGGTCTGTTTTACGTCACAGTGTGGAAACAACAAACTTCCACCAAAAGTTCTTCACATTATTTTAGAATAAATACATGTTTAACACTGGCAGGTTTTTTATAGCCTTGTTTGTAAGCAGTCAGCAAGAGAGAGACAGAAATCAATATAGATTACAAATGATCCCTAACCCTCATGTCATGGCCTACCTCCTTCTGTTTTGGATCATGCCTTTGCTGGTCCCTTGGGGAGGAACTTTCTGGAAACGCGCCCTTTTTAGCTGCGGGGGCCTTGGAGCGGGGTCCAATGTCAGGCAAGGGCCTGCCCTCCACGTTTGCCAACATGCAGCTCTGATAGAGCTGGGAACGAACGAAGCGAGTGTAACTGTCAAACTTCATCAGCTTGAAAATCTGAGAAGACAGAAAAATAGAGAGAGGGTGTAAGGTGAGAAAAGTAGGGAAGGAAATTAATCATTTCACCACTGTAACTATGTGTACTCATTTTGAGAGCTATGTCCCAGCAGGATAGCTACAGTGCTTATTTTTTTGCTTCATCAGAGGCATCTATATAGCCCGGCCTCACTCATACGGCCTGTGTACATTGAATTTCACATGCAAGTCAGTCTTGCCTGCCTTTGCCTGCCACAGAGGCATTTGAAAAAGACACGTGTTGATTCTGCCTCTGAGAACTTCCTGTCTATGGGCTTAGTCCAAAAGCCAGGCTAGCACTTATACACATCTTTATCCGTGTAACCATCTCTCTCCCCCTCTCTCTCTGTTACTTTCACTTTATCCTCCCAAATGATGCTCACACCATTTTCTGAGACAGAAACCACTAAATGTTTCTTATAGGTCAGGCTACTGTAAATGTTATGCCTATGTTTACTATAATATTCTTGGCTGTGAATGAATGCTGGCATGTACAAGCTTGTGCATCAGCATCTTAGTGTCTCATTTGGAAAAGGCTGCACTGAAATGGAAGGCAATTACATAATATATATTAGGGTGAGGTCCATTGATTTTGATATAGATTTGTTCAGACAGATCCATTTTGCTATGCAAAAAGACTATAATTATGAAGGATTATGGTTTTTAGCATCATGAGAGCTGAATGCTTTCATTGACTTTTCAAACAGTTCATACAAACAGAATGTTGATCAGCTTACTTTACTGATGGTCCCTGTAGAAGAACCTTTAAATCTTTTCAAAAAGAGATTTGAGTAGTTTTTTTTTTAATATGGGTATTTTGACTAAAGAAAAACCCTTAAACACCTTTGAGTCCTTTACACAAAAACAGTTCTCGACTGCTTAAAAGGTTTTTGCAAATTATAATTAAAATTTCCTGAATGCTACCCATTGTCTAAATAGACAGTCAACAACATTTGTTAGCTTTAATGTGCCCTCATAAGGGAATAAAAAGGTGTGTTCACTGTTCACAAATGTGGGTCGTCAAAAACCTTATTGTTCATCAGTATATAATCAGTTTTATCTGAGCTAGGTCACAACTCCATGATTTATACTGTTACTAACACTTTCTCCAGCTGCATGTTTTCAAATGTAAATTTCAAAGCTGGTGGATGCTTCACATACAATTACTTCTCTTTAAAATGTTATATTAGAATATGCTTCTCCCCATAGTAACCAGACACCATTGACTAATGAGACATCAGTGACACCACTGACATCTAAAGGCTTTTGCCTTTTATTTGGACAGAACAGTATAAAGGTTTTGGAAATGAGTGGGACAAAGGCTTGTGGGTAGGAAATGACCCAAACCCCCCCCCACAGACACACGGAACCTCTGGGTGCTGCTGCTTATGCCATAAGCTCATCCCTCATGCCAGTAATTCAGAGTGCCCGTCCTACAAACACCAATGCAGACACCCTCAATGTATCAGGACCCACCAATGGCTATTGCCCCTATCCCTGGCTCTCACCTGTTGCTGGGCTTTCTGAAACATCTCTGGGTGGGGAGTGCTGAGGGTCTGTGCGTCCACACGTGCCGTGTCATCAATGTTAACAGGATGAGTGGCACTGTCTGAGAGGTAGGTGTTGTAGATAGAGAGAGCCTCCCGGCACAGCTATAGACACAGAAAAAAAACATCTGTGAGGGTGGGAGGATGGGTCTATATAGCATCTAAAACAAAAATAATCACGTGCATTTGTTATGTGTAATCGGATTTATCAAGTGGTTTGGGGAGGAAGATCAAATTGTGCTAGTTATGCCTTAAAGAAGTGGTTCTCCAACAGAGGGGTCATGCCCCCTTTGGTGAACATAGTTCCTGGGAGTGGGGCTTGTGTTTTGGTGTGGCAGTCACAGACTAATCACTGGCAGAATGCAAGAGATGTGACTTTGCCTAAATTATGGGCTCCAAGTACAGTCAAACAGTTTGAGGGGGCCCCAGCTTGCAACAGTACAAGAACCCCTGCTTTACAGGTGCCACAGAGATAGAGCAGAAATGTAGACATGTGAAGCAGGTAAGCGATCCACAAGTTCAGATGAAGATGCTTCAGCACTGCACCTCGTCTTGCTGAGTGGTGGGAATCCTGCGGAACTTTTCGCATGCCTTCCAGAATAAGATGTTCTCAGCACTGACCTCAGACTTCAGGAAAGCCTGTGTGGAGAAGGGCCAAAACATGGAGGTAAACAAGGGCCAGTAATACTGCTCCACCTTCTCTATCAGGTAGCCTATATCTACGATGCAGAAATCTCAGATCAAAACAAATCTGTTAAACTGATAAACACATCTGTTATAAAAAAGCTATTTGTTCCTGCCATTTGTATGAAGAGAGCACCCAAGACAGAGGCTTATTGCAGGGTCATGCACTTCATACCATCCTTACAATCAGTATTCATTCAAGTGTATGATAGGAAGTGACTAGAATGTATAATGCTGTGATTCTCTCTATCATAAGAAAAAAAAACACCTGCTTTGTGTCAATTGGTTAATTGCTCATTATTCCCATTCACCACTGGATAGATTGGCTCCTCACTTGAGTGCCCCCCCCCCCCCCCAATCTCTAACACCACCACCCCCACCCTCCCCAGCCTCCCGGCGGGGAGCTTTTTAAAAGCCTCCTCTCACCAGTCTCCCACACTGTGACTCATGCGTGGGCCCTGCTGATGAATGTAATTCCACCAGCAAATTGACAATCAGCTCCTCTGGCAGAGCTACATCTGGTGCCAGGTACAGGCAGGCAGACACACGCACCATGCTGAGGACAGCTGAGGTGACTCACATTAATAATCAGCTACCTCCTAACACACACATACACCAAAACACTCTTGCTGACTTTATATGCAGATGTGCATATATACACATACACACACACATGCTCTTGCTTTCAGTACATGCTTCAAGTCCCAGTACATGCATACATTAGTACACGTGTACACACAACTTACACCATTTTAAAGCTAGCCATGTTGTTTGGAAACCTAGGCTGGAGCTAGGAGCTGTCTTTATTAATACAAAACATGCTTACATTAATACTCACAAACATACATAGTGTAATCCATAGGCTGTGGCTGGTGAAAAAAAAAAAACGATTGCAAAGCTAAAGTGCTGAGTTGAGGGGGCAATATTTATGTCTGCATAAGTATGGAGTATGTATGGAGTTTGATGGTTTGCTGCTGGTGCGGGTGTGGGTGTGGGGAGGCAGAGGGAGGGGGACTCACGGTGAAGTAGCGCACCCCAGCGGGGTCCTCCAGCAGCCGCTCGAAGCTGACCGCCCAGCTGGCCATCTGGTCCACGCCGCTGGCCCTGTCATTGGGCACGCTGGGCAGGCTGGAGTTGCTGCTGGAGCAATTGCTGCTTCCACCCTGCACATCTCCCTCCATCACATTCAGCTCTGGAGATACAGATACACACACACACACACACACACACAAGCACATGCACACGCACATGCACACACAGGCATGCATGTACATGCACACACGTGCACAGACACAGAAACAGAGACAGACACAGACAGACAGACAGACAGACAGACAGACACACACACACACACACACACACACACACACACACACACACACACACACACACACACACACACACACACACACACACACACAAGACAGCACAAGACAGTCATTCTCAGGCTCGATGACCCTCAGTGTGTGGCCCTCAGTGTAGTGGGGCTACAGCTACTGTGTCAAGCAGTCTCAATATCAGTTACCTACAGTACAGGTGCTGTTACAGCTAAGGCTTAGTTAATTACCTGGACACTCTTAAAACAATTATGGAGCCCCAAAGCTAAGGTGTACATAATTTAGAAATAACGGTTTCAGAGATATTATGGGTTCAAATACCTATAGAAATTTGCCCAACCTTACAGGTCAAACCTAGTAGGGTTGGCCCTCCATTTTGAATAAAACAGGGGAGAGGTTTAATACAGATCAAATCTAAAACACATTTAAAGTAAACCCATAGTTGCAAGCCAGCACTGAAATATTGTCACTGACATCTTGCCTTCATGGTTGTTTTGAAAAAAAAAAAAAAAACAGATTTCCTTTCCTGGTCTCATCTTTTTTGTACCTTTTTTGGACTCAGAGGCAATGAGCTGACCTAGTACCTAAAGTCATGAATGCACAAGAGAAGGATCACATGATTTCCTTTCCCACATAAAGCTGACAGCTGAAGTGACAATAAAGGAAGTTATTGTGGTGAGGCCTAGGCCTACAGCAGATCAATGAACGAGTGACACCGTCACTTTACAAACACCAAGCGTGCATGGTTAGTCTCTAACAGACATGCTTGACGTCACACAGCCACGCTTCACAGGAAACACTTTGGAGACAAAATAGCTGTGTCTGTCCTCCTTTCCTATGTGTGAATTTGCATCAATATTATGACACAGAAATGTAGCATGCCATACTGACGGCCTACAGAGAAATTTACAGGTCCTTTTACAGTGTATCTAAATGTAACAACATGTCACATTATGTACTTACACTGCACATACCGAATACTAACCCTAATCCTAACCCTAAGGTACAGTGTAGTATAGAATGTACAGAATGTTACATATTGGTACAAACTTTGTTACACTGTACTTCATAAATGTATATACACTGTAACAGGAACCATAACAAGTGTAACCACATTATAAAAGTGTAGCCACATTTTCTTCTTTCTAACTTTTCTGGCTTCATTACAACAATGATTTAATGTATTGTTTTGTTAAATATTCTCAACTATTCTCCATGCTGCACTGTGTTTCCTAGCTCTACTGAGAGACTGAATACTAACACTTTAAAACGATTAATAAGGTACTTAGTTATTTTTATAGTTTCAGTTCATACACTTAGCTAATGTTTAACTAACACATGACTCATGACCATTTGATCCATGAAGTAATGAATGATGCATCATGCTACCCACCATGAATCAATGATCAAGTAAGTTCAACCTCATGAGATTACATCACACTTATTTATTCATTGTTTAAGGAATGCTAATTCACTGGTGCTTAATACATTATTTGGCATGCCATAACCTCTGCTAAAGGAAATGGTAGTGATGATGCTGTCTCCATTCCAGCATTGATCAAGCATGGGGTGCTTACTTACTACACAGCATGTTTTAGACTTTACGCATACTATGAATAAAATTAAGCTAATTTGATTTCATATTAAATATTGTATTAAGTACCAGGAGGTTAACACCTTGTAATTAATGCTGAAGTAAGTGTAATGTAGTCTTTCAAGGCTAAAAACTTGATCATTACCAATCAATGGTGAGCAGCATAAATCCATGATAAATCTAGTATATTTTTAGTAGTATTAATAAGTAAGTATATGTATGTATAAGTATATGTACTATGAAATATTAAGAACATTACTTCAACTGAACTTGTAATTCCTGGTGAACATCTGTATATAAATAGGCTGTTAGCCACTGCATAAGTCTATCTACATAGATAAAAGTGGACAATAAAAAAGGTCCTTACATACTGTCATTCATGCATCATTAATGTGCTAAACTATGCAGTCTCCATGTTGGCACTGCAGACTACACTGTTAGCAGGCACTGTCCTTACATACGTACTCTATTTGCACACACAGGTGAAAGATCAGCTCTGTGCACTGAGTATTTGCTGTAATTTGCATCAGGATCATTTCAAAGTTATGCTCGACTCACCTCCATCGGATGCTGCCAGCGCCTGTGAAAAAACAAAAGTGAAAGGTTTTCATCGTGGCACACATTCTCAAAGGCGCTAAAGGACGGCCCACAACAGGAAGTATCTCTGTGTTAGACTTGCTGTGCTCGTGCCACAGACATCTGCACAACTCTGCACCTATGACACTGTGTAATGTCTAACAGGGCATTGTGAACTGCCTTAACAAGTGACATCTACTGGAGTCTGGAGAAGAAACACACAACTCCATATGTCTTATAACACACAACTCTGTATATGTCACTACTTAAAAAACTTATAACACACAGCTGCATATGTCACTACTAACACATACACTTAATAAAGTGGGAGCTTGTGGTATGTGGGCCACTGGAATTAAGGGTTGGAGGTGTGTGGTATCAAACTACTTTATATATTGTGGACTTCCTTGTTATAGACTCCCTTAAAGTGGGCACCCTATGTCAGACTAAGTCAGTAAGCTTCAGACTCTTCAGGAGTAGCTCCTCCTGCAACTTATTGTTAACCTCACATCCTATACACAGCCTATGTACACACATCCAAACTGTTGAAGTGGTACATCAGACTTATGACAAATTTTGGAACAAAAATGGTTAGAAAGGACAAGATGTGAAAGGTTAGAAAGGACAAAACGTGACATGGAAAAATGCATTTTGATGGTATTGTGATGTATTGAACAGTATAAAAAGCATAAAGCATAAAAGCCATAATAAAATTCTCCATCAAATGTGGCAAAGGAATGAATCTGGCAAGACCAGCAGAGATGACACATTTATTTATGAGCCACTTTCAAAAATAGCTAATTTGCAACCACCCTTCAACTGATAGTACAAAATGCCATGACATCCCCTAAAATTTAACTATAGTCATCTTATTTTCTCCCCAGCAACCATCAGTGTTTCTGTAACACAATATCTTCATGTCTCCAATGTTGTCATGTTACAAGGCAAGCCTACGAATTTTCTGTATTCAAAATGTACACAGTGTTCCTTCAGATGTTGAAACATTTGACATTTTTGACAGGCAATTTTGAAATCTCAAAGAAACTGTTTGGAAGAGAAACCATCATATTGAAACTCTTCTCCTCATCTGTACATATATAGTTTCACTTGAAAGCATCTGAATGGTAGACTCAGGCAACATGACACTGGACTCCATAAACATTTTGGAGACGAAACATTTATCCTGAGACATAACTTTTGCACTCTTTCATGTGTTTACTGCATTTTCAAAAACCACCTCAAACTGACCTACCCTTCATGCAAACGCCCATCAAAAAGACTGTGCCCACCAGAAACACAGTGTGTTTCCTTTAACATACAGCAACAGCATGCAAAAAGAGGAACATGTCTGTCTCCTCCTCAAAAGTTATTTTGAAACCCTGTTCTTGAAAAAAACGTTTTGTTTGGGATCTGTTTAAAAGTCTAAATGAGTATATTTCAGCGTGTTGAGTATTGCTCCAGTGGACATTTACCAATTATGATGAGTGTTAATAAAAACATACAGGAATTAAATTTAGCTCACACACACACACACACCCATGCACACACGTATACACACACCAGTACACACACAAGCTCATTACATACGTGGCCAGGCACACCCACAAAAACCAACATCTATCAGGAGAATGCCTCAAGAATAATGGACATACCTTGTGCCCATTGGAAATCCCAGTGTTGTTAAATTTTAAAGACATATCTCCAGTTTCATCAAAAAGCCTGAGCTTTGAGGATACCCTGAGACTCTGAGTCCTAAAATGTCTGTCTTTTAAGCTCACAGTCACTTCCTGCTTGAGCAGGAAGTCTTGCCATGGTGACATGCCGCAAGAGGATGTGTGGGCACTCTTCATAAACACACAAATCTCTTTCACCTTCAGACAGGGGCAAGTGTCGAAGCAGAGAGTCAAGTGCTAGACCTGTATCCGCTTAACTTTCCGTCTTTTTAGAAGCGTTAGATCAGTATAAATACACAATAATCAAAACACTATCCCAGTCTTACAAAGCTCATAATATTTTAATGTATTGTTAAAATGCTGTGCTATCCTATAACATGATCCAAACATACTGTATGTGAGCAAGCATTTTAGTGGAAAAGTATTTTGTGCACCAGATGCTTTGTAAAATCAATTACCGGTAGTAATACATTTTGAAAGCATCAGGAAATATGATCATCTGGGGCCGGTAAAAAGAAATAGATACACAGGTAAAAGACAGACTTAGGTCTCAAAAAAAGGGGTTTGATGAGTGTCACCTTTGCAAAAGTCAGTGCTTGACTGCCTGTGAGTCTGGTACGTTCCCCAAACTTCCTCCGGAGCGACGTACGCAGGGTGAAGTGACTGAAGCCTCGAGTGAGATCCTGGAGGCTCATCCTCTGTGAATCATAGGTTTAGGATTTGATTCAATTTTTAAGTTTAATAACATTCTAAAGTGTAACTAGATTGTAAGGTTGATTCATTTCCGAAGTCTGAGCTAGGAATGTGATCCTTTTTTTCTTAAAAGGTGAGTCAGGATAACATCCGCAGTATTAAGGGTGGTAATAAAACTCTTATTGTATCACAACACAATTTCAATAGTAATTTCAAAGCAGTGATCACTCAGCAATCAAGCGACTTGTTCCTTTATAACCTAATAACGAGACTACACAAACAGATGGAAGGGTACACGGATTTAGAAGAGACAGATGGATGAAGAAAGGGTGGATGGATCAGTTCTACCTTTTCCTTGGTCTTGGCTGTTGATTTGTATGCTGGATTGCCATGCTGGTGGATATTCGTAGTCTCCATAGTGGTGGTGAGGCAGTACATGGTGAGTGTCTGAGAGTGAGAGTGTGTTTGGGGGGCTAAGAAGACCACAGGAGGAGAAGAGCACAAGGTGGAATAGAGACCTACATGCATGGGCTATCACTAAGCAAACATCACCCCCTGCCATAAAACACAACTCCACGCGGTATAAAAGCCACTGAATAAGAAAACACCAATGGCAGAGAAAGCCCGTGCGCGAGGGAGAGAGATGGAGCAAAAGAGAGAGAGCAAGAGGAAGAGACATACAAAAGAGGAGAGAGAGACCGAGAGAGAGAGAGAAAGAGACAGAGAGACAGAGACAGACAGAGAGACAGAGACAGAGACAGACAGAGAGAGAGAGACAGAGAGAGAGCAAGAGAGACAGACTTTTTCTGCAGTGGGTAGTGATGACAGAAAATTCAAAGCCTTCATTTTAATCAACAATCAAATGTATCTAGGTAGGATCCAGAGGCCCCCCTTCTCAGTGTTTTTAAAACCATCATGAGACAAAATATTGGGTGACTACCGAGCAAAGTTAATGGGATCATATCAACTAAACCCAGCCAGTTTGTCTACCACAATTAAGATCCTGAAAAGGCAACATGGAATATCTGGCACATTTTTTGATGATTTGTTTTGAGGGAATTCCAGTATTTAAATGTAAAGGTCTAAGTTAAAGTAAAACTTGTGAATTTACTGCAAGTAGGACTACAATATGAAGGTTACTCTAAATGCAAAATATAATCTCCCAGCTTTAGGCCCATTCTATCAGCCATTGTATAGGCAACATTTAAGGTAACGTGTAGAGGTCAAATACTGTCTCTGCCAATCGTTGCCTCAATAACATATCAGAAAATGTAAATACACCCTGCTGTTGTTACTGCTGTAAAATCCATTGTGGTCTTTTTATGTTACCTCACCGGCGGTCATTTGAATATTAACTCAGCTGTGCTGCATGATATCATGTAAGTGTGATATAACCACAAATTACTTTAGGCGTGCAAGCATCTGGTGTAATAGCCATAGTCTATAAAGCTAGATGCTATTAGTTTTAAAATATTTAATTCACATTTTAAATGCCCTAGTTGCTTTGTATTGCAAGCAATTTCGCAGATGTCCCTATGGGCTAAATAGCCCTGAACCCAGCTCTGGACCAACCTCAGCAAGCTCAGACCAGCCGTCAAACCTGCCAACATTTGCATAACTGTGGTTAATGTGTTGGCCGACAGCAACACCTGTTCCCCCACAACCAGTGACATCACCTGAGCACAGCACAGGGCGAACGAGCATTCCTGCGTCCCTCATTGGGTGGCCAGACGAGCGGGGATGGCAACGCAGGCATCTGCATTTCAGCTCATCGCTGAGGAGGCCAAATGGAATAATGCAGAGTGTGCTCAGTCAGGCTGACACAGCCAATGCTCAGCCTAATTCCTGTCAGGTGCAAAACCTTTAATTAGATTTTATTGTTTTTACAATTTTTTTTCTTCTTTTTCCAAGACATCCATGTAATTGGTAGTGTATTCAAAGATATTAATAGATATTTATTAATTTCTGATGACTTGCTATTGGAGCATAACTTGAACTTTGGCCACTCCCCAAGCTCTGCTTACCTCAAACAGACTCTGAGCCTTGATGCCATGACGAAAAGAGTTCATTTCACAGCAAACCACTTGTTTGTTTTTTTTGTGTGGTGGAACCAGGGTAAGATGAAGCTTCGTCTAGGAGGTTTCATCACTCTAAAGAGACAGCATCACTTGAGATGGCAGTCTTATGAAGTATCACAACATCAAACAAAATTGTAATGAGAGACAAGACCCAAACACAAAAAAACACAACAAAAGGCAAGTTTTCTATCCCTATCCCAAAACAACAATTTCAAATCCTCTTCAGTGAGTGAAGAGGTCAAACTCTGTGTCAATTCTCCAAGTTGTTTCAAGTTGAGATGGAAAAGTTCCAGTACAAATAAATTCATTCCGTGTTATTCTGCATAAAACTTATTATCTATTTTGCTTTACCTGTGTTTTTATTAAACACAACAGTGTTCTTAGATTTTTTTTTTTTACTTCAGGTTAGCCATTTTAGGTCATTTTCCCTGACTTCCACATCATTTATATGGAATATACAACATAATCTGTCAAACCCTCATATTTGCATTGCTCTGTGCTTTGTCCTGCTAGAAATAGTTTGGTGTGCTCTTGAGAGATTAGGAGGCATTTTCTTTGGTGAATGCTATTGCCCCCTACTGTTCAGGAGCAAGGGCTGACAAGTGAATGAACCACAGCACAGGGCCATGGCACAGCCTGCACTTCACACCTTGTGTAAATTAGACATAACTAGGGAAGACCTGAAAATCTGACCCAGAAAAGTCCTATTTAGACAGGGGAGACTTACTCACAGTTGCTGTGTCAGAATTAAGTCGTATTAAGATATGAAAATTAAGCCAGCAATCACCAAGCCAACCAATTATTATCTAATGTGGGACACAGTATGTAGTGTGTGTGTCTGAAAAACTTGTGGGGAGGGAGGGAGGGGGAAAGAGAGAGAAAGAGAGAGAAAGAGAGAGGTACCGTGCCTGTGACTGTGTGACAGAGTGCCGTGAGGCCTGTGGCTTCTTGTGTGGCAGGTGGTTGGGAGGGATAATCCAGGTAAGTCTTTAATGCAGGAGAGAGGCAGAGGAGGTGGGGGGTTGGAATGGAGGAATGGAGGAAAGGCAGGAAGGAGAGGCGCATGAAGAGATTGCTAATTGTGGCCCGCTAATCCTGCCCAAGTCCCCACCTCCTCTCTTCCTCCACCCGAACGGCGACCAGTCTCCGTCCTGTAGCCAAGTCTGCTTGTACTAGCTGGGATTTTTTTTTTTGCAGGGAGCATCAACGTGCTGAGTGAGGTGTCTATTAGCACCTTCCATTGGGCCTGGTGGAAACGCTGCTCTAACCTGCTGGGACTGAACATAGAATGTAGCTTCGCTCTTCTCTCTCTCCCTCTCTGCCACCACTGCCTGTTCCATTAACACCATTCACCATGGGAGAGACTCAGAAGGTAGGCATCGCTGTTGCTGTAGACTTCTTTAAAGACCGTGGATTCACTTTTGTGAGAGGGTTATGTTGTTTTTTAATTCATTCCCCTCTCTAGGTTGTGTCTATGTTGTATGAAAGGTTGGATCAAAAGTAGAAATTGCTCAGGGTGCTTACTCCAGTCAGTACTATTACTGTTCAGGTAGATGTTTACTTTAACAGCCTTACTCAATGCAGGTTTATCCTCATTAAGGGTGAACATATTCTAAAATCAGCTGCAACCTAAAGTGGCCTTTTTCTGTTTTTACAGCTATAGCATAGTGTAATTTTCTGGTGTGTGTACTGCAGTTGCATTCAGTTTATATTAAGTATTACCTAAAAAAACAACAACAAAAAAAACGATGCTTGTTTGATGGTATAAGGTCACCATTAGCTACTGTGTTTGTGATCACATGCTGACAATGACCTGTACCTAGACTTATTGATATGTGACCTGTGGGGCATGGTTCTCTTTTAGGGTTTGTTCTCAGTCATTGAGAAACTGAAGGGAACCACAGAGTTAGAGTTCCGGATAGTTCTTCTCGGTCTGGATAATGCTGGCAAGACTACCTTACTCAGACAACTCGCTTCAGAGGATGTCAACACCATCACACCTACTCAGGTAAGGTAATTATGTGAGTAAGTTTGCATGGTCATTGGGCTCAGCAATAGTGGTATGCATTCAGGGTACTCAATAAACTAAATGTGGTCTGAGGTCTAGTCTGGGGGTTGTTTGTGTGCAGTGGGTACCATTTTCTCTCAAAAGCAAGCAAGGAAACCAAACTAGTAGTAGTAACTTGCCATTTTCCACGTGAATATAGGCTACAAACTGTGGCAGCAAAGCTTATCTAAGTAAAATCAGGTCAGGTTAGAAAAGTCCTGTGGTCTGTTGCTATAAAAGTCGCAACCTTGTTTTCTCTCTGTGGTTTCCTAAGTCTGGTGTGATGTTTTTCACAATCACCCAAAATATTAAAAAAAATACTGTCAGAGTCACCTAACAGTGCAGTCAAGACAAATAGGTGGCACAGTTAACACACGTTTTAATGTTGATATATTGCTGAGTATGAAGCCAAGTCTACTAGAATTGTGTTCATACTGTAAACCTGCAGTATATCTCATTTAAGTAAATCTGCTAACATTTAAGTATGGCTGAACCTGTTGTTAGTATTTCATTGTGGCAGAACAGCAACAAAACAGTGCTTCCTTAGAACTTATTTTTAACATTTGAAAGAAGAGTGTTGTTTCAATTGTAATAGCATCCTAGACTCATTAAGGCAGTGCTCCTACAGTACGCAAGGGGATCAAATGTCTCAGCTTTGCAGGCTTACCTCAAGTCTGAAGTCACTGTCAGGCCTACTGTACCTGAAACCTAAAAGCTAACCAATTCTTTGAAATGTGACTGTCCATTTCTTCCTGTAAACCGATTAAGATAAAATCTGACAATATGACTCAAATGACTCATATGACTTACATGAATAACGGTTCACTAGTGCAACTCAGTGTTCCTGGTAGTGTGAAATTGAGGCTAATCAGCATTGGCCTCCTTGCTTAATTAGCATAATTCTGTTACAGAACCCCACACATGACCCCAGAGCAGATCGTCACTTTCTGGAGGGATGGATCCCATACTAAGTATAGTGTCGAAGCTGTGACTTTAATCCTGCAGTTGAAGATTAGCTAAACCATCAAAGTCGGAGGAGGCTGTAGGAGTAGGAGGCTGCTTAAAGGAAGAGTAAAAATAGAAGCATGTTTAAAACAGGGTCACAAGGCTATTGCTTCTTGTGCCAGGATCATGTCCCTAATTGAGGAACACTAGGCCACCTGAGCGAAAAACAAGTGGCCAGAGATTCTCTCACGTTAAGCACACATCATGGATCATGGGAGTGTCCCTATTTACCTAATGTTTCATCTTTCCCATCAGGGCTTCAACATCAAAAGCGTGACATCTCATGGCATGAAGCTCAATGTCTGGGACATCGGAGGACAGAGAAAGATCCGCACTTTCTGGAAAAAGTACTTGGAAAACACAGACTTGCTGGTACACTGAGAAAATTTGCCTTTTAAATTTATCCATACACTGATCGTAGTATGCATAGAAAAAACAAAGATTTAAATTTCACCATTCATCTTAATCTCTAGCGTCCATAACATAGACTATATTGAGACATTGTATGTTCTCCAAACTACTTTCAGATTTATGTCATTGACAGCGCAGACAAGAAGAGGTTTGAAGAGACTGGAGTGGTGAGACAGCACATGACTACTATACAAATGGCTATCAGTGGTAATCATTACAGAATATTCACTAACCATCCACTGGTCTTCCAGATAGCTGATCCTCACCCTTGTCTTTGCAGGAGCTCTCTGAGCTGATTGAAGAGGAGAACCTGAAGGGTGTTCCCATACTCATCTTTGCCAACAAGCAGGACCTGGCCACGGCATCGCCCGCCAGTGAGATTGCCGAGGGGCTCAACCTGCACACGTACCGTGACCGCGAGTGGCAGATCCAGGCCTGCTCAGCTGTGTCCGGCGAGGGGGTCCAGGTGAGACAAGGCAGCCATGGCACTCACAGACAGGGGCGTTGTGGGTGGGCACAGGGCTTATTTCTATTTTCATTATCACTCTTTCTTTTCATTCTTTAAAGATCAAAACTACATTTTGTACATAATGCACATACAAGATGGGCCTAAGGTAAAAAAAAAAAATGGGAATGTGGCCACAGAAACTGTAATGGCACAATGCCATCTGCTCACAGTCAAACCTAAAAAAACATGTAGATCGGCCAATGAGAGTCACAATCTGTCTTATTGACCAGAGAAGTATTCCAAGAATGTGGTTTAGTGACTAGCCAGATAAGTTAACTCAGAGTGAGTAATACATCTCCTAATAAAAGAGTCGTAGTGCTCTTCTACTGGGAGGTTTACCACTTGCTCTAAGTTACCAGTGACTAACCCTGCTTTCTGTAAAACCACCCATGTGTATAAACATTCACAAGGAATTTGTTTCTGCCCGAGTGTGTCTCTCCAGCACTAGAAACATTGTAGATATCGTACATGTACATGCAAGGGCCAAAAATATAACGGCATCCTCAGCACCCTTGTCAATCAACTCAGCCCACCTCTAATGTTATCTGGAGCATGGGAAAAGTACAGGCCTATACCCTTTGTCATTAATCTTACTTGAGCTCTCCTGTCAGAGCACAATATGTATGCTCAAACAAAGCTCAACTTGAGAAGGACACATTACAAAAGGGAGGCTAACAGCAGAAGGAATATGTTATGATGTTGACTTGCCACCACCATGACCTTATTTAGCATGCTAATTCCACAGGCCCCTCAAAAGAGCATTTTTCCTAGTCATACAGTGACAGACAAAAGACCTGAGACTAAGACTACATAACTCATGAAAGTTTGATTTTAAACAGGTGCAGCATGGCATTAATACAGCACAGATACAGTTACTTTGGATGAGGCTAAGATCAAATCACACGTTTAATAGATGACATGAGCAAATATCTTTCTGAAAATGTTATTTTACTGTCCCTCTTACATCGATTAGCTACAGTGTAACAAAGTGTGTAATGTTATGTACTTACACTGTACTATAGACTTGGGGTTAGTTTAAGGTATGTACAGTGGAAGTACATAATATCACATGCTGTTACATGTAGGTACACTAAAGAAGGAACCATAAAATAAAGTGTTACCATTTTTTACTGTGTTAAGTTTATGTCCTCTTGTATCCTCTGTTTTTATTACAGGATGGTATGAACTGGATCAGCAACAACATTGCTAACAAGAAGAAATGAATGAATATCATTTGTCTACAAAGTGTTTTTTTACTTACCCCACCTACCAGTGCATAATGAAAAAACTATTTTGTAAGTTTTTGTATGAAGCTCACTCAGTTTGACAATAACCCAGCCATTACAACATTGGAATGAGAGAGTGCACATACTGAGATTTGAGCAAACAAATAATAAAAAACAAGCCTCACCATACAGACCAGGGGTGGGGGTTAGGGAAGGTGCACTCCTTTTTTCTCAACACCTTAAGGTTAGGCCAGTCTTTTCCCTGGCCTTAGAATCTCAAAATGGCCCTGACCCTGTCTCGCAGGTTCTAGAACACTGTTCTAGGCTGAAGGAAGCATCGTAATATTTGGAGGATGTGAAGGCCCAGTGTGGTGTCCGTCAAAAAGAGAATAGAAAATGTGTGTAGTCTTATTTCTCAGGGTACATGAACTACCCACTACATTGTAGTCCTTTCCTTAACCCAGCCCTGACCTTGTCAGTTTTAATTCAGTAGACCTGTGACTGCACAGAATTATGTGAAAGACTGCATTATGTAGACTGTACAAAGAAATTGTGTCTCTGCAATGCTTCTGATATTATTCGACAACAGTAAATGTCTTTAGTTCTTTACAAGTTCCTGTTTCCTTTTTGAATACTATATTGTAATGATGTTTGGGTAAAGGCAGACAGCTTCTTTACAAATAGTTACTATTATTATTACTACCACTGTTAAATGTACAGGATAAGGGGTCTGTAATTACATGTTGTTATATTTCAGTCTCATATTTCCTGACATTCATATATGTAACAGATGAGAAGAATCCTGTTGTTAACCAGGGGTGCTAACTGAGAGAACAAAGCTGAGAGGATTAATTATGGTGCAGACAGAGAGAGAGAGAGAAAAAGAAAGACAGACAGGCAGACAGACAGACCAAAGGAAAGAGTTGATGAGAAGAGACAACTGACAACTGCTTGGACTCAAATCCATGCATAGTAAGGTTCCCCCTTAGTAGCCCAGATTTAGGTATGAGTCAGGCCTTGGGGATGTGTCTGGACCTTGCAGCACGGCATGTCTCTGTTCTGGCCCGTGGATCAGGTTTTTATTGGGCAGAATGCAGAGGCACGGAGGCGCTAATCTCCTGACCATTAGCCTTTAGCACATCATTGACTAAATTTAAGCTGCTGATCTAACTGTGTAGCTCCAGAGACACTTACTGTAGCTTGGTCAGTCCACTCAGGCACTCCCCAGGGCAAAAGACTTTGGGCTGTAGCAAGGCACACATCAGTTTTCCCAAGGACATAAATCTTCTAACACAGGTAAGTTGCAAGAGAACCTGCACTACATGTAACAACAAAGGCAGCATGAAGAAAGCATTCAGTATATGTAGTATATTGCCTACATCGTATTACATAAGAAAGTGTATACAGGGTGTGTACTATAAGTGTGTACTCTCTTTTTGTCTGCTGATGATGATTCTCAAATGCATGATGCATTGACTGCGTATGTATTATAGATCTCAGTTAAAATCAAAAGAAGATCATTTACATTAGTAAATATGGCTTCTGTTGCATTTAGGTAATATACATTTAGCTATAATTTCTAAAATATTAGCTTACTCATTAGATTTGCAGCAGTAACACCACTGAATATATTCTTGTTGCTCATGACTCAAAAAAGCCAAAATGCCAGTTCCACAAGCTGACATGGAGAACCGGAGGAGACAAAACATTTTGAATGCCAGCGCAGAGATACAAGGAGGTATGGCACTGCAAAGAAGTCTACACAACAGCTATCATAAACTCATAAATATGCTGTAAATATCTGGAAATGAAACTTCAATTTGCACCACAGTCTCAAGCCAAACAATTCTATTAGAATTCATTACACTGTCAATGACTATGGACATGTTCAGTAATGATGACAGTTGTGATGGTTTGGTAGGGTTTAAATATGACAAAGGGGAACAGAAAGACATAGTTAACTAACTAAGCACATTAGTGTGCCAGCCATCCTGAGCAGTGAGTCATACACGCCTGACTGGGTATGAGGTTTAGTCCCAGTCAAAGATGAGATGACCTCACACCCTCAGCAGGAAGCGGTTTCAATAGCCAAGTCACATTTAATGAAGCCACCGAATAGCCATGTTTGCAGAAACTGAGAATGACTAATTGCAGATTCTCTTCATAATACAAGTCAATGAAATATGAAGCGATCAGTAAATCATCTCTTCTCTGTGTGTGACATGTGTCCAAACCTTCGCTGCCTTTCTCAGTGTGTTATCTGTGCACGCACGGTGTGTGTGTATGGGTGTGTGTGTGCTGGTACTGCAGACCACTTTAACCTAGGCAAGAAGGCTAGCATTCCTCGAGACGTAATGATGGAGGAACTGAAACTGCGGTCTAACAGAGGCTCCAGGATGTTTCAAGAGCGACTGAAGAGAGTTGAGAGGTTCACCCTGGAAAATGCAAACACCGAGACTTGTGTAAGAGTATTTTACTCTCCTAATGCTATTTTTACATGCTGAGGGGGCACCATATCCAAATCCCTACGGACTAGTATTTCATGTAAACATCACATGTAAGCAGCAGCTCAGGAAAGCTTACTAGATAGTAAATAGGCACTAGAGACCAGTAAAGATATGTCTTCATATTTCCTAAGGCATTAATACAGGGTAAAATACTGACCTTGCCAGCACTGGTTCTCTCCATAATGGTCTGAGCAGGATGGCACTCAGGGCAGAAGCGGGCCGCTGGGCAACAAGGAGAACAAAAGCCAGGCAGACACTTCTCAGGCTGAGAAAGGAAACCAGGGAAACACACAGAAGAAGGGAAACCCTGGTGTTCTAGCTCCAGGTGAATATGCTGACTGCTGCTCTAATTTAATGCCCTATTAGCCAAACCTCATGTGAGGTCTTTTCACAGGTCATGCGTTGTTTAATTCAGAGTTGTATTATTACAATAGAGATGTAAAAAATGCTGCGGTAAGCACTAACAATTAAAGGTTTGTAGGCCTAAAAGTGTCATTATAGCAATGACATACCAGTTAAAGAAAGAAATTTCCTAAGACTCACTGGTTTAACTGGGAACAGATCTAAGATAGTAGGAGTAGGCTACTAATGTCACCTTTACCTTCATTTTCCTAACCTTTACTTTTTTGTAAGGTTACTCTGGGCCACTTACAGAGGTACCCCACGAGAGATTCAACATTACCATCATCCCAAAGTCCTACTGCTCGCCATGGCACGAGCGGAGTGACGGTGACACTGTGGTGGCCTCCATCAGTGCCAACCTCCCAGACCCGCCATTTAAACTCACCCCCGCCAACTACAAATGCTTCAACAGGTTAGCACCATACAGCCTATGGTTAGTGCGTCTTAACCTCACCAGACTGCATCCTGCCAAGAGAGGGGGTGGGATGGGGGGGGGGGGGTGTCTTGCCGAATAGGCATGCAGAGATTAGTAGCGAGCTTGAGGGTGTTGGGCTATGCTTTGGAGGAGCCGGTGACCTTAAAATGATGAAATCCGAGTCACGCTCTCTCAACATACTTAAATTAGACACCAGGCTGCAAGCCAACCCTACTGCAAGGCCAACAGTATATTTAGCAAGAAGATGTGAAACTATGAAATAATATTGCTTAGCTAAATGTCACAATCTTGGAAAAGGCTTGATTTCTTTTTGACTGCACTAGACTCCAGGGCTATTAATTAGTATCGACAACTATTAGTGCAACTCTTATTAATATGCATTGGTTTTATTTAACTGCTTTCAATTTGAACGTTTTTCAGTTATTTTTTTACTTTCAAGAGTTGGGCATCCAAACAATTTTACAGAGTATGACCTATTAGCCGTAACATAAAATGCTTTCTGTCTATTTCTCCCCCAGGGCTCCGACGCCTTTCGGAGGGACTGCAGGTAGCGTGCGGTCGTTTCCCCTGCCATGGTTCGAGGCGCACACAGAGCCCACCATGACCTGGGAGCGAATATGCGTCCGGCCCAACTTCAACCGTGCCCCTCAGGGCTGGACCGCCCACTACAAAGTCGAGACCTGTGATCTGTGAGGATGCAGGCAGGGAAAAGGGCCGA
This sequence comes from Setipinna tenuifilis, assembly GCA_030347295.1. NCBI lineage: Eukaryota > Metazoa > Chordata > Actinopteri > Clupeiformes > Engraulidae > Setipinna > Setipinna tenuifilis. Next base: position 23,197,906 of record CM059272.1, read on the forward strand.
GTTGAATAGCTGAGCTGTGTGCTCAGTTAACTGACTGACAGTGATTGCTCTTGGCCGGCGGGGTTAAGTAGAGGATTACGACACGCAACGCAACATGGCAGCTGATTTAAAGCTGGTACCTAGGTGCTGAGTGTAAACTGCCCTGGATGGGTTTTAGATGAACTGTTAGTTCAGCTATAATCAAAGAAGTATTATTAGTCTTCATTAAGAATTATGAGGTTTTTTTTCCCCCATGAGCTGTGTGTTTTAACAGATTTCTATTTCATGACAAAGAAATTCCAAGAAATTCACAAAGTGAAAAAATTTAATGTTACAGTGTCATCACGTAACAAAATGGTTTAAAAAAAAACATTACACAAATGACTGGTCATATCACAAAGCGGTCTAAAACAATGGCTGGATTGGTCGAGATAGGACAACATACAGACAACAGTAAGATAGGCAGTGATGGCTTCCTATTTTGTAACAGTTGCAACTTTGAGATCCTACACTACAGTGACAATGTCGCCACCTTGTGGACAACAATAATTACTACATCCAAGTTGTACCATCAAGCCAAGCCAAATGTACACAATTTGAGTTCATACCCTCCTGAAAGTCTCTGATTACTATGACAAAATGTATTAGAAACTGAAATATTACCTGGCCTAAATAAAAAAAAAATACACACCATTCAGATTCAATGCTCTACACTCTTAAAAATCATCCTCTTTCTACTCTTTGGCCAGACAATAATAACAATGAAACAAACACTATTAGATGGTGATAAAGGAAATTACAGAGGAATTGGTTGATGGTCATGTTCAACTTTGTTTAAAAAAGAAAAGAAAAAAGAAAACTTAAAACTATCTACCTAATAAATCTAAATTTCAGTTTGCTGCTCTGATAGACTCCCAGGGTGATAAAGATAAAGAGATTTCCTATTGTAACAGGAAAATTAACAACAGATGGAAAAATATATATAAAACAGCTAAAGGGCTTTCGGTTATTAGATTTTTTGCCAGAATTCACAGCAGTGTTTCTTAAATAAAATCACTCCTATGTGCCTCCATGACGAGAGGCATGGGCACCCATGCGCTGAGGATCCTGGGAGGGGTAGTGGACCTGACCTGGAAGCCTTAGTGGCATGGGAGGGGGCATTGGAGGACCCATGGGATCCATCGAGGGGAACATCGGAGGACCAAAACCTACAAAACACAGAGTAGTGTTATAATACACACACACACACACACACACACTATATATCTAATATATACAATATATGTTATATATTACACAATATACATCAGCTCCCTGATGATGAAGCTGTTGGTCATTATGTAGTATGAAAGATTTCTGTTAGTGCATGGCCATCCTAACCCAACACTCACCTTACAGCAACCCTGTTACAACAGGTATTACAACATATATATGTGATGTAAATCTTCCTAAAACTCTCTAGAATACACAAAGACCGTAGACAACGTCTTCTCCCAAGACAGTCTCCCATTTTTTTTTTTAGAGTTGATAACCTTCCTGCCCACTGCTCCTGCCTTGGGGGAATCAGAGCTTAAGTCAGGCAGACGGAGCCCTACCTGGAGGTGCGGGCAGGGACACGCCCGGAGGAGGGGGCAGCCCCATGTTCATGACGGTAGGGGCGCTGCTGGGACCCAGGTTGAAGTAGTTGGCTGGGCCCTCCTCTTCAGACACAGGGGGCGGTGGCAATGCTTTAGGGATTAAAACAACCAATTACATAGATTTTTTAGATATTTCATTAAAGATTAAAAAGAACTAGGATACATTTAAGCTGCTCCCATCATGACATGTATTAATTTGTATGCAACATAGGACAAAATGATAAACCTAGTTTATTTTATTGAAGAACCAATACAATAAACAAATGCGACTAGCAGTTTTCTGCATAGGGATGGCAGGACATCTCAAAGGTACAGTTTGGTGATGGTCCCAGGTGTCACTCACCTCCAGGAAGCCCCGGCACTGGCTCCAGTCTCATGCCACTTTCAGTTACTCCTTCTTTTTCCCTCTCTTTTCCACGAGAGCCCTGGGACCTAGGAAGTACATGCACACAAGCACACACATACTCAGCTTAATGTGAACATGCATTAACTTCAATAAAATGTCTCTGTGTCAGACAAGTTGGACACATACAAACTGACAACATTGTAGCACTGACTCCCAAGGGTACCATTTCATATACCAACATTCTAAAATAACACGTCCTCTTCAGGGACAAATGAGGAGTCCACAGGAAAAACGGGCATGGTCACAAAATGCATAAATTGAGAAAATGTAATTTATAAGTTTGATTTTTGATTAGATTTTTAAGCTATTTTGCTATATGCTATTTTTAAATGCTTCTAACTTACGACTATGCTTGTTTATTCACAGGATTACTTTTTGTAAAAACTGAGATTTCAATGCAACTACCAATAGGGGGAATACATTGAAAAATGTGATTTTGTGACCATGTCCGTTTTTCCTGGTGACTCCTCAAATGTGAATTTCTCAATCCTCACCTGCCCCACTTGACGTTGAGTCTGCGGCCGTGGACGATGAGCTTGTTGAAGGACTTCTCGGCAGCTGCCTCAGCAGCACCGCGGGTGGCAAACTGGATGAAAGCACACTGCTGCCTGGGGACCACTGTGATAGTACGGATCTCCCCAAACTGGTAGAAGTGGTTCCTGCCCAGGGAAAAAAATGCACAATATTACATTTCATTCAACTTGGTTGGAAGCCCAGGATTCTCAGCAGTTTAAACTGATTAGACTTTAATGGTCAGGTCCATTCCATCAAATAACCAGCAGTTCCATTTTAACAAAACAATAAAGGGCACGTTGTTAAAATACACTAGAAAAGGTGTTTGCAAATGTATTGCTTTGGAGAACACGAATAAAAAAAGCTATATCCATCAATACCTTGCCCACCACTTCCTTTCATTTTGATGGTGGTGGTGGTTCTTTTACAGAGATCATATGAGATATGAGGACAGCAACTAAAGTAAGTTAACACCACACACACTATGAAAAGCAGAAGAGCTTTGGGGTTGGGAGATAAAATAAGCCTATAGATTTTGCAGAAGGAGAACCTCACCTGAGTTCTGAGTCAGTGATAGTATCACCCAGGCCTCCCACGTAAAGAGTGGTGATGGTCCTGTCCTCTGGAGGATCAAGCCTCGGCATGGCAGATGCCCGCTTCAACAGTTTGTCTGCAACTGGATCGTTGATACCATAGTAACGGTCCTTAATGTTCTGGTCAGCCAGTGGGTCATCAGGATCAGTTGGTTTCTCGTGTCTGTGGTCGTAACAAGCAAAAGCACAAGGTTATAAATCACACAAAAGTTACAAGGTTATAAGGTCATACAACACATTAGGCTTGAAACAAGTGCTGGTATTAGGATACCCACCTTGAGACTGGCTTAAACTAGGGTCTTACAGATGCAACTTTAATGCAATAAATGAAATGCCAATTACAAAATAACTACATGGAGATATTTACTTTAGTCTAAACAACCAAGCCATTAGTAAGGGCAGAGCACCCACCTATAGGGACACTCCTCTCCTCTCTTGCACTCTCCCTTCACCCAGAAGGAGCAGATGTGGGGCCTGTTTCTCTTGTAGTAGGGAGTGGTGCGGGCCAGCTTCAGCAGCATGTCACTGGAACTTGGAGCCTTACCAAGCTGACCCACCGCCCTCGTCCCATCTGAGTTGGCAATCTGTCACACATTTATCACTCAGGAATTAATTACCGTTAACATTTTTTTTAAGCAACACTATGTAGGATTTGCTCCCTACAGTCAAGAAACCGAATTGTCTGTCGCAAATGTTGTAAAGCTCATAAATGTTGGCAAGAAGGCTTATAGCATTTTATACGAACACTGTTTTGAAATATCAGAAATGGCAAAAATGTTATGGTAACATGGTTCCTACCTCTAAAGTTGCATAGTGCTAGTGTAAACAATAAAGGCACTCTCAAGTTATAAAAAAGGTGTAATTGAACCCATTTTGAGTTTGAAAATATAGTTTGAAGGCTGAAAAACTACATAGTGTTGCTTTGACATTTGCAATATTATGTCTAAAAAACATGGTTATAATGGGATTTATAATGGATTAGGGAAAGCTTGCTTTAATAATATTGTTAATAATATTACTCACTTATGGCTCCAGAAAAAAAATATTTAAGACAATATATCTCCCGCTCAAGCTCCTCTTTTAATCTAATGTTATGTGTGAGATTTCTTACCTCTCTCTCCATGTTTTGAGTATAATATTCTTTATTCACATCTGACTTTGGCATGTCATCTTTGACAGAAAGGCCTGTGTCTCGAACCTGGATGGGCAAACCTGAAGGGAGAATTCAAACAACTCTAAATACTAAGGTTTGAGGCATTTTTTTCCTAGATTGATAGTAGTCAGTGAACACCATCCTACCATACTCAAGATCCAGCAAGCAGGTCTGGCAGACATTCTTCATTTTACTGCATGTCTGACACACCTCAGTCTTCTTGAAGCGCATTCTCGTACCAGGGCACCAGCGAAACACAGTGAACGGACGTGCACAGATCTAAGCAAGAACAACATTATGGTGAGGAGGGAAGTATTGTTACTAAATAAGAAAAAAAAAACATGGCGTGTCCTATAAAATACTCTGAGACTCATGAAATTAGAAAGCAGTTAGCAATTTGAACTGCAACCTAAAATCTTAAAGATATTAAATTATTTAGGTTAACCATTTATGCACTTACTTTGCACTCCTTCCCGTACTTCTCTTTGGTCTTCGAGAGAGAGAGAAAACGTTACCAAGCTGACACTTACAAATACACACAGTAATTAACAATCATTAATACAATCATTATAGCGATTACAAAGTACCTACCATGCGGATGTAAGGATTCTCTCCCAGACATGTTTGGCAGAGAATTGGGAAATCCTACAACAAGAAGAGAAATACTGCATAAACCATACAGACGTTTCAGCCACCACATAAATTAGAAATAGATTGTTGTGACTCCAAAGTAAGATGACATTACTTAACACAGCCCTTTTGCTGGATATCAGTAACAAAATAGACAAGCAACGCTGTATCGTATGGTGTTAAATTAAGTAAACAATGAAACCGATAACTTACACGACAACTACACTGTAAATATTGCATTGTTTGGCTACCCACTTTACTACATATCATAAGGCACATTACTATCAGTAGCATGATTTGGCATCACAGTCTTTCCTGACGCCGTTTCTTAATCAGATTCATAATAGCTGGCGCTGACTATATAATAAAGGGATAACAGGTTTAACCTACTATAAACAGGGCGTTTCAATGACTACACCTTTTCTAAGCAATGTGCCAATACATAGCGTTAGCAAGTTAGCTTAGCATCACCATTGAGCTAATTGATCATGTTCGGTTTGGCACGGTTATCTTACACATTGTAGTATTATTTACATATATATTAGCACCTCCTGTGTAATACCCCACAGTTTTTGTTAATAAGTAAAAATACGGGTTAAGTCATACCGAATCTTCCCAATTTTGCCTGTTATATGTATTAGCTCCTAAAGACGTCGCCATGTTTTTCCAGGGATGAACAAACAGGAACTGACGTGATCAACTTTGCTCGAGAAGGACGGAGGGCCAGGAGTGTCATGTGGGACCCGAAAAAAAAAACCTCCTTGGCTGATGCATGTGCTGATGTCTGCAGCGAAACAAAAGCTTTGCGGTTTCAAAAATCATCTAGGTCCAGCTTCGCTGTAGAGGCCCTTTGGATTCATATGATCAATGTCACACAGTCTAGTCCATTAAAACATTGTTGTATCCATAAAAAGTCTTAAATCACTTATCTTAAATCTTAATCACAAAACTAAAACCACTACCTGTTAAATTAATGAAGAAATAATATGTACAGTATATATACCTATATTTTATTGAACTTTGACCTTTAACCTTTACACAGAATAATACATTTTGAAGAGTTTTTTTTAAAACACCTTTAACACCTCAAAAAATATATCTGAATTGTATATCTGAAAACTGTAGGGTTTTATCAACTACATTTTCAGTAGACTTAGTCTTGCCTTGACTGCAGTTTAAAAAAAAAGATTTAAAATATGTGTGACAGAATACCTGAAGAAAAAAAGCATTTTAAAGTTGACAAATAAAGTAAAAAAGACACTGAAATATTTTGGTATTCTTTATCAGCCGAAAGTGAAAACCATTAAAGATATTTTGTACAGGAAATCAATAACTGGAGATGAATGCAGCTGACAACAGTCACATCTGGAACATTGGCTGTTTGTTTTACTTTAATGGAATGATAGCATGACAAAATTCTGTCTCTTTCTTTGCACTGTCAATTGGCATAGCCCTACAATGCCATCATTTAACATTGTTTTCCTGGAGTTCAGCTTACTTATTAGCCTACCTTTACATAATCAGTTTATTTTCTTAAGACATATTGTGTAATCTTTGTTTTGACATAGCTAATTCACTGTCTCAGGAAATGATCCTAAGGGATTACAGCTTCCAAACTTTGCAGTAGCACAATCAGTTAGACTACATTGCTGGTTCAGCCACAAGAACTGTGCTTCTGAAAGATTTGTGATATGAAATTAAACAAAATCTGCATAAGTCTTATATTGTGTTCATCCTGAAAGTAAACGCATATAGTATATATAGCAGCCCTGTCACCCTGCCACCTCTAATTAGGATATTTCAGCCAGTTATTTTAGCAGCCATAAAGTCTTAAGCATGCTCCTCAGTAATTGCTACCCTGAATGACACCTAGGCGACAGGTCCAACTTTTATATTATTTGTCATTAGGAAAACAATGTATTGTTTACTGAAAAAAGGTATTCTTTTCCTGAAAGAAAAATATGGTGAAATAATTTTGTTGTCTCTGAAAAGCAAGCAATGCAAAATAAATAAATATATAAAATCATGACCTATAGTAGCTTATAAGGCTTTCAAATAAGCCTAGTTTTTTTGGCAGGTGCAGTGTATGTATTTGTAGGCCTGATGACAATGTACACTATGGCAGCAAGGTTTGTATCACATGTGTAACTGAGGATTTTTCTCCAGTCCTGAGAGATGTGAGATTATTAATAACTGATGGCCATATAGACATTGTCTGGTAAACAGACAATCACAAATATTAACACACACAACACAAATGAGAATATGCAGGCCTACAGAGCCAATTGTTATTATACTAACAATTAGTTTATTGAAGAATTTTCAACATGCTTTTCAACATCGATCTGTGTGGTACAGTCTTATGTAGTTGATTACTTGTGGGAAAGAACGCCCTCTATCGTTTTCCGTGTGTCCTACACGACTTGTCCCGGTTGTAACGGGTACTAGGGAGTGTGAGAGGCGAGTCCTCTCATGTTTCTCTGTAGGAACAATCTACATCAAACCGTGACGCCCCGAGCTGGGTAAACTAAAAGCTTGGACCACGACACGAATATACCCATTAACCTCAACCGGCTTTTTCTGGAAACCAGTTCGTTTTATGGAGAAATCCTAACGCGTGAGTAGCAGGAATTTGTATAATACTAATCAGGCACAGAGCTTCAATGTCTATGGCTTTGCCTAGCTGGCCATATATTGTGGCTAGCCACCTAGCTAAGGTTATCCTGCTGCCGTTAGCGTCTACGGCTCATGGTTTAATGTTTGCTATCTGAGTAGTGCAACAGTCCTTGAGTCTCGCATAGCGGCGAGGTAAGTTTGGCTCTCTGTTTTCCAGCTTCACGGACACAAACCAACAAGCGAGTGGCTTAGGTGTTCCTTAATGCAGACTACATTTCTCTACATGGAAAAGCTAGTCTCGGTAGCCCGGATAGGCATGGTGGTGGTGGCATGACACTCTTGAGGATGCAGTTAGCAGTTAGCCAAACAAACTGCAAAGCGGAGAGTTCTGGGGATTGTATCGGGACGTTATTTCCACATGAAAGGCACCTATCCTACGTCTGCAACTTGCAGCTAATGTGCTGTATAAGGCCTGTTTATTTTAATCGATTCCACTGGACACCTAGTTGCGTACCGTTGTGGGAAAGCTTGGTACATTGAGGGTATCTATTCAGAACACCGATCCATGGAATGCTAACGTATGGAAATGCTCTTATGAAAGGGGATAGTCCATGAGAAAACTTGTATCGCTACGTCCTTTGCTAGCCTCATCATATCCTGATATTAGCCGGTTTGGTGCAATTTGGTCTGGTAGTTCTATCTTTTGCAAGGCCAAGTTTCACATTATAGAGTGTAGGTTAAAATAAAACTAATAAGAATGAACGTGTTTTATATCTCCAGGGAAGGAAAAGCTCGTGTCACACCACATTTCGTGTTATGCCTGCTCATGCAGACAACGCTAATGGAAGGACCTAACGTTATCCCCATTTAAAGTTCTTTTTAATTTACTTCTCACACGTTGTAGGTCTGCATTTGTAAATCATTGTAATGAATAAAGCAAGCCCACGGTAGATGTGGTCTAACTTTGGTATCTAAGATAAATATCTACTTTACGAATACGACAGTGTGTACATAGACTTGGTTTTCTGAAAGGTAAAGTGTTAAGCATTCTTCTTCTCAATGTGCAAACTCAAAATGCAGATGAAGTGATCATGCAATGTGGTATCTCGTGTGTTACTACACGCTGACAGATTTTGTTGGTTTGGCGGAAATCACAGTTCGGTTGGCTTTCTCAAGCGTTGATAATGGGGGGTAAGTGTGAGTCGCAGAATTGTGGTCTCGTGCGTCAGCTGATGAAATGACAAACGGTGTGCTTTTTAAACTCTTGCCATGGTACTTGAACACTGCGCATATTATTATAGGATTTGTCCCCGGGTTGTTTTTGTTGGAGCCAGAAAGTGGTGGAGGTCGCAGGAGAGACAAATGGGCCTTTAAAACACAAAGTTTACTTATGTCTAAGGTCACTCCGTTTAGTGTGCCATGGGGGAACTTTGGGCATGTTATAACAGATATTTCTTTCGAGAAATTATGTTCTACAGGCACATTCAATACAAAACCATTACCGCAACCCAGAACAAGTTTGGGCAACCGGGGACATTAATAGTGTTTTATCGGAAGGATTTGTATAGAGGGATTATGTGGCATTAGAGGTTTATTGTTCAGGAAAATTCTTTAATAATGATGGTCTGATTTTGTAAATAACTTTGAAGTGAGGCAATCCCCTTCTAAAATTGGCATTAACCACCTGAGAAAGTGACTGGAAGAGAGAGACGGAGAAAGAAAGGCACAGCAGCAGTAGAATTATGGAGGCCTCGGGCTAGGAAGATAAATATCATATTAAATTTTTCAGTAACAAAAAGCACAGACAACTTTCATGGTGTCAATAATGCAAAACCAAGCCTGTGTTTGACCTTTGCTGAACAAGGGAAGCTTGAGAGCTCTCGCTCTCTTTTTGGCCTGGGTTACATTAAGATGTGAATTTTGTGTTGTCAGAAGATCTAAGACTCTCTTCACTCTTCGCCAAGCTGCTTTATTTCATCAGACATGCTATCCCCCAGCCCCACCCCCACAAAAATGATTTTGCACAGTGTTAAAGCAGATTTGTATTGGAGGTGTCAGAACTGCTGAAAGTAGCAGTACTGCAAATATATATACGCAATTACCAGCCATCAACAAATACCTGGAAGTATGTCTTCAAGATAAATACCCTTTTAATTTTTTGTCTGATTACAGCTTCTTTGTAAAAGTAATAGACCTAGTTTACTCATTTTGTTTTGGTATGGAAGCATGTCCTCTGTAGATATAGCTGTGGTGCCATAGATGGTGGAGATGAGTTGAACTGCAGCATGTTTTGTGAGACGGACATGATGGTCGCTGTGGGCTTCCGTGCTAGCACTGAGTCCCGTAGCCCTGCTTTCTCAGGTTAACCCGCTTTTAATGCTGGATTGAACCCAACCAAGCCTCCACTCCAAAGACCCTCTAACCCTCTTCAGCTCTGTCCCTGTGTTGCACTGTGGGACACTCCCCTCATAAGAGGTCAGCAGAGACATGGATTCCACTGCCAGCAATCAGACAAATTGACTGGTGGAAAGGGGGACATTATGTGCTTATAGTTTTTATTCTGGCTTGACTGTTTTCTTTTGACCTCCACACACGTCACTTTGAGAGAGGTGATTTTTCACTCTTTGTGAAAAGCCCTAGGCTGAAAGCTGAATGCATCTGAAAACAAGCTTGACATAATGTAATATACAGAAAGGATTTAATTCCTTTTTTTTTTTTTTTTTTTAAATCAGTTGAGTCAGACTTAGCTTATGTTCCGTTGTTTTTATATTGATTGAAATGGGGTTTGTCTGAGGTTGCCACTGATGGTAATTGAGGGCCTTGCATAACGAGACGGTCCCCTTGGCTTCGCGCCTGGCAGAGGAAGCGTGGAAATTGAAATGGAAAAGAAAAATCACATGAAAGCGAGATGTGAGATCAGTAGTAAAGGGTTAGGCAGAGAGTTCACCAGTCTTCAGCATCAAGTAGTTTGAAACAGAGGAGGAAGAGACAAGCTGCACACTCCTGCATGAGATCTTTTCTGACCTTTTGTAGCCCCCTCAGGGCAGGTATTCCTATTCTGTGTGGGGGAAGTGATTGTGTGAACAGGCATTTTTGTGGCATTTGTTGCTTAACTGGCATTAGCTTTGCACTGCAGTAGCATTTTGTAAATAGGTGATTTTGCAGTAGTCTAGGTGTTCAGAGGTGCAATAACTAACCAATTATTCAAATTGTAACTAATCTTAAAACTCAATCAGTTAGTCTATTTTTAGAACTTAAAACATATTTGAAGTATTTAAAAAAAAAAGTCAAACATCTCGAATATCAGCTGCTAAAATTTTAATTTTAAAATTTCTGGTTTCTTCAGTCTATTATGATGGTAAACTTCATATCCTTGGCATGTGAATGAAACAAGATACTTGAGTATGAACAAAACACTGTTTTCATCATTTTTTAAAACATATTGTTGACCAAACATTGATTAACTGAGAAACATTGACAGACTAATTGACTGAAACAATTGTCAGTTGCAGCCTCCATTGTTGGACACATTCCTGATGTTTGTCTGTTGCAGACGTACATGAGAGAAAGCACAGAAAAATGTATTTTGAGTATTCCTTAGTCTTGTGGACAGTATCTTTTTGATCCCAGTTTGAAACAACACACTTTTCTGAAGCCTGTAATTATGACCAATTTTCCTATTATCAAGTCAGTCTTGATATTTGACATGAAGTTTTGGTATGTCATCGCCTCAGCCTAACTGCTCGTTACCAATTAAAAAGTGTCATTGGAGAATATTTCACAGATTGCTCTTAAGGCCAGAGGGGTGTTAATAAATGAATGGAGACCATCTCTCAACAGACTGGGAAACAAGAGACACTGTAGTGCTTGAAAGATGTTTTTGTTTTGGTCTGGAGCACTGTCTAGCAAGTGTGCCCTTATACAAAGCCATTCATAACTGTGGGAACACAATCGTTTTTGCAAGTTAATGGTTTACCAGTGGAAATTGGGCACTAATTAGAACACTATATTGCCAGAGCTGTCTTCCTGTCTCTCTGCTGCTGCTGATGTTGAACCAATATCACAGATCAAACTCTCAGAGGGGAAAAGAGACTTTGTTGATTGTGAATGAAGTGATTAGACACTTGAGGAAGATGCCACAAAAAGCAAACCTAGATGTGTCAGCCTTAGGCCTACATAAAATATTTGGCCCTAGAACACAACAAAATGTTACTACTTAGACTTACAATGTTCACTAAACAGATGAAGTATGTGTTATTACAATTAGGCTACCATATTACCATAGTTATTGCAGTTCACCATTTAGTACCGTCATTTGGCAAAAGTATAATGATAATGATATTGCAATGATATTGCAATTGTAAGTTGTGTTTACTTGGGCCCTCCTTGAGAAGTCTGGTTTGTTCAATGTCTGGCCTGTTGTTCGTATTTTTCAGTGGCAGAATGTTTGAAGTTGGATTTGTTACTAATTGCACAGCCCTTATGAGCCGGCACAGTAGGGCCTTTGTGAAACAAGTGTGTCCATTTATAGCAGGCCATCGTCCATAATCATTGGAAAAATCTTGATATCCGCAAATCCAGATCTTTCAAATTATGTTTGAGTAACCCTCTTTTGGTGTATGATCTAGCCCATGTAATGAGTGTTATGCGAGTAAAAAAAAAAAAACAGCTGTTTTTTCCTCTGTAATCTGTTAATGCATTGCAAGATGCCTTTTCTGACCATGATGGCTGGTGGAGAGAGTGCACAGTAACCTTCTTATGCACCCTCACAGCAATCATTGGGCCATATCTGTGGCGTATTCATGTGCTTTGAAACATGCTGATGATTGCTCGATAATCTTCAACAGCTGTGCGTAGGTTTGTGCAGAGTGATGCCAGCCATTGATTCCCTCGTGCTCCCATATTGCAGAGCTAAGTGATGGCCAGCACACTTTCTGGCTGATGCGGAGACAATGGAACACTATCAGAGGTGCAAGAATGGGGCCATGATGGAGGCTGTAAAGGCCTTTTTACTGCTTAACCATGTTTAAATGTGGGATAACAGATTACTTTGTTGAACTCGCATGTAAGAAGTGGCAGCAGGAAAAGAAAAAGGAGAAAAAACAGGTATTTCATCCCAGACAAATGTGGCCTCAGATGTCTTGAGATGGCACGCTGCCCAGAATCCTTGGGTCCCACACAGGGGGGGTGGCGGGCACAAAAGCCGTGGCATCTCGGGCTGAGTTCGGTGCCCCCGTAAGTCCCACCTTATTATCTACGCTGGGATGGTCGCGAATTTTCCACTTCGCAGCCCTTGTTCTCTCGCTCCCTGGGCTCATGGAGGGGTCAGCAGGGGCGGCTTTTCACTCTGCCCCAACGTGCGACTGCGGCCTCCTCGCCAGCGCCAGCTCCAGCTCGCCCGCTTGGCCGTGGCATTGTGCCGCTCTGCTGGCGAGGAGAGGTCACACCGTGGTTGGTTGTGGCGATGCCCCCCCCCCCGAAGTCTCGGTGCCAGGACTGGAAGTACCGGCATTGGAGAGAGTGTGGCCGGGGCCTGGCTCGGCTGCCACTGGGCCACTTTATGTTCCGTAACCCCACCCACCACCCTCTCTACCACCACCACCGAACCACCTCCACCACCCCCAAGACTCTCGTTCTGCAAGACACAGAGGAAAGAGTAATTAATCTCCGGGAGCGCCATGCCAGATCGGGAGACTGCATCACAATTTGTCTTCTTTGCAGAGGGCACTGCCAAATACTGGCTGGCTGCGGTCTGTGTGAGATTCTCTCCTCTTTTCCCTGCTGGAACTGATACTGAGCAAGCTGTCGCTTTGCCTCTCCGTCAACACAAGGATGTTTGTGTTCAACTCGCCCCAAGTGTCAGCCTCTTGTCATTTGAGAAGGGAGTTGGTCGGCAGCAGGGTCTTTATATTTTGGCGCTTCACAAAGATTTGCTTACTTATTAGTGGACATGACTCTTTTTTGGTCATGGCCAAGTCTGTGTGTTTGGTGTGTGTGTGTGCGGTTGGGTGGGTCGGTAGGAATTCATGAGGGACAGTAGTGGGAGCTTGATGTGTGAAGAGTGGAAGTCTGATCTCTGTTTCGGCTCTCTTTAAATGTCTCCATATTTGACTTCAGTGCTCCTTTCTGCGTTTTTGCAGTGCATTGTTCGGTGGCCCTAGCATCTCTCTGTAGCGCTTTTTTTTTTCGAGGGCATTATGTCAGGTCTGTCTAGCTTGAGCAAATCATTAAACGAGCTGTCGTAAATGAGTTCAGAGTCCTCTGTGGGGTGGGAGGATTTCTGGGTCAAGCTCAGCTTTTTAAAGTCAGACATGCAGTCACCTGTGGGCATGGCATAAAAATGGTGGCATTGTGTGAATGTTTGGCTGTGCTTCGAGGTTATGGTTTCTCAACAGAATTCAAATGAAGAGTGCAATGCAAGTTCATTTGAATGACACTTCATGGAAAATAGGACTAATAGCTGTCTTTTAAGCATCGCACCAGTACAACTTTTCCTCAGTACAAAACAACGGAACAGATTGATTTCATTCATTAGGCTCAACTGGAGAGCTGCTCAGTGCTGTGTGGGAGTTTATCAAAATGCTGTTGAATTGATTTCTGTCCGTTAGGACTAATAACAAGCAGGCAAATGGGCTGGCACATATCCAGCCTTTTAGGCTGCACATGTGATGCAGTTCATATATGTATGCAGGGAGGTCACACCCATGAACCAGCCATTTCGTTAAGTAGGCAAACAATGTTGGCCAAGTCCAACCTAGACTGTTTTTCCAGAACTTATGAGAGAGTATTTTCTTTACTGTCGGTTCACAGTGCAGATTTGAATGAGTCATGAATGTGCTGTGAATTGTGTCCACTGTAGGTGTTATTTTCGTGGTTACTTCAGAAAGATGGTCTCTGTCAGAGAAGTGTTGTGGTGGTAGTCACAATGGGAGCTAGTGTCATATCTCCTGGTACACCATAATGACTCGGGTTTACATACACCTGCCTGTTGTAATGCCCACCTACAAGCTCCACCGCAAAAAAATTACATGGTAATGGAGGCTGTAATCCTTGTGTGAGAGGCTGTAATCTAGCAGACAGCTCAGTGGCACTGCTGGTGGCTTCCATGGGCAATATTTGCGTTAGCTTCAGGAGTCTGTAATCGTTGTAGCTTTGTGTCACGCCAAACCAAATCTCCACAGCCAGCGCATGAAGCATGTCCCTGCGCCACTGTCAGTAAATCTGGCACACACACACACACACACACACACACACGCACACACACCTCTCATGCCACCAGGAGTGTGTCTGCAGCCCACCGCACCGATGGGCAGCCAGCCACAGTGAGGGAGTCGAGTGCTTTGTAGTGGAACAAAGAAGAGCGTGTGTGGGGGAGTGTATACAGTGGGATAACTCCAAGGTACACCTTTTACTGGGATGCTTAATCCTGATGGATTCTCTCCTGGTCAGAACTTTCTCCAGGGTTGGGGATCTCACTTTTTTTTTAAATCGTGTTTTTAAAAAGTCATGGTTCATTCCAGCTCCTGACTGTAGAGCTGTATGTATGGTAAAATTCTGTATAACAACCACAATTGCAACTGCTGAGGCAAGCAAGCACTTGATGGTGTCTTTTCTGCCCTTTCAGTAAGGTGGCATTTTTCTTGTTTACATTCTACAAACAGTTCATATTTATTACTCTTATACTGTTTTCATATTGTCATTGTGTATCAGGTATGATCCTGGCACACAGACAGAAAAGTATTGGATTTCATTCTCTTCAAGCTGTCAACAAGGTCCCTTTTCTTCTTTATGTTTTCCCTCTGCAGTGCAGTTGTTGTGACACTGTATCCATTTCATAAACCTCTATTCCCATCATTCTCATTGTGCCTGGGGTCGAACATCTGACGTGGCTATGCAGTGTCGTCTGTTTGTGGCTGACTACCAGAGAAGTGAGTCTGTCCATTCAAATGGGCTGAGTGTCCTGAGCAGGAGAAAAACTGCAGGATGAGCAGCGAATGGACTTGCGTTTCAACGAGCAGCTTAAGTTCACTGGCACTCTGTTTACATCTGTAATGATAAACCGCCGACGCGTCACGGAGCGTGCGGAGTGGGCATCAGCCACAGGAGTGCAGATGCTCTGCTCTGAATGCCGCACGCGGTCACTGAGTGCTGTTTGTGTTGTCGGGAGTAACGGCGGAACAGTTTTGTCATGCATTGGTTGATAATGTAGTCACATCACAGTCGCTCCGCTGTACATTCTAATGAATCGGTCCAGTTGGGCGTAGCACTCCTGAGTCTGTTTTTCCCTGCCTCATTGTGCTTGCTTGTATGGGTAACAAGCAGGGATAATGGGAAGTGAAGGAAGGTTAGAGCGTGTTGATGGATTCAGTTCTTTTCGCCCTTTTAATCCAATGTGTTTGAGGCATGAGGTTGTTGTCTTTTACAAGGCTAATGTTGGCCTATAGTCTTTCAGCTTTGTTATCAGTGTCTGGTACCTTGAACGTCTCGTCCAGCCTGTCTGGATATTCATCCTTTTTAATCAAGTCGAGGCTGTTTGAGTGCTTTAGGTATTTGAGAGGATTTAGTTCAAGAACAGTGGCATGGAGGTGTTTTTGAGGTGTCTGTGTTGCCTTGTGGGGAACGTGAAGTACGGTGGAGCTGTCACAGACAGGGTTGATGACGCATGGCGAAGAGACCTTGTGATGGCAGCGGTTCAGCAGCAAGCAGGGCCTCTCCCCCTCTATGATGTCATTCCTGAGGCCTGGACTGAGGCCCACGACCTTTGGGCTTACAGTCACCGCAGCCCTGCTCCTCTCCATAGTAGACTCCCACAAGATGTTTTGGAAATCAAAATCCATTTAGTATCTAATCTTCAGATTAAAGCCCTTTTCTAAATGTCTGTCTGTCTTTATCTGTCCCATATAGTACATGTGTGTCAGGAAATTAATTCTTCAGGAAGAGCCTCACCCTACCAGCTCTGCTCCTGGCGTTCCTGCTGCATCCTGCACACACACACATATATATATCTACACACACACACACACCTCTCACCTCACCTGAGTCATTAACAGTACCTAATTATTTTTATCACCCTCTCAAGAGACTCGGTGTTGATGCAAACACCAGGTTGATGAACTCCTCTGTTCCCACATGTCTTGCTTTCCAGCTGAATGAGCATGCTGGTTGTGCTGGAGATGGCGTGTATCTCTCTGTTTATCTCTCGCTCTCTTTGTCTCTCAAACAAACAGAACACACACGCGCACACACACACACATTCATGCTGACATGCATGGCATACATACCCACACACACCCACCCCTACCTACCTACCTACACACCCACCCACATACACCCTGTACCTACCCACCTACACACACACACACACACACACACACACACACACACACTTACCTACCTACATTAGCTGTTGTTGTGCAGGGCTTGTCCGCAGGGCTGCACCGAAGACACTGCTCCCCCATCCAAATAAGCCATGGTGCATTTGGAGTCAATAGTTTACCCCCACCTTAATCTCCCTCTTTTGTGCTGCATGCAGAATTGCTGACGTAAGGACCACCACTACACCCCCCCCCTGCTCCATACACACACACACACACACACACACACACACACACACACACACACACACACACACACACACACATCCCCCCAATCTGAATTTCCAAGTATCTGCCTTTGTTGTTCCAGTTTCCGCTGGCCTGCGACCACAGGCACGAGCGAGGTAGAAGAGTGCTGGGCCTGCATGTTTGATTTCTCTCTTCCTTTGTTGTCAGTATTTGTTTGGGGAAAGAGTGAATGAGGCAGGAGGGGGAAGAGATAAACAAAAAACAATGCACAACAAAAAAACGCTTCCTGCTCTAGCCTAGTTTATTGGATCAGGATTCAGTAGTGAGGAACAGCCGGTGGCTGTGGGGCCATGCACACACCTAGGGCACCTTGTTAGGCTTCCTGATGGCATACAAGTGGCAGCACTTGTAGCTTGGTGTCTAATATACCCAAAAATCCAACTCCCAGGGCGGGAAGTGGACCAGTTTGTTGAAAGTGAGGGGGGGGTGTTGGGGGTAGACACACCGATAGTGGTGCAAGGATTTGGGTGGTGTTGCCAAAGAGTCGAGTCGAGTTAACGTTTAATGCATCCACCGAAGGACTCTGGGCAGTATGAATGACCCCAGCTCCTGTTGAAGCTCTACCGCTTTGCTCTTAAGAGCGAGCGGCCGTCTTATCGTGAGCGGCTGAGTGCTTCTTCCACTCTTTTGGTATCAAGAATATTATTCGCTGCGACTCGAAGGCCGCGCACAGACACGGGTTAACACTTCAGTGTGTGCAGGCGGTGATAAGCCGCAAATGCATTTGTGCCTCCAGATAAATAATGAATTTGTGAACATGCATCTCAGCTATTTATTAATGCATGCACGTCTCTGAGCTGCACAAGATTCGCTGAAGAGATTTAAAAGAGAGATCCTTTTACTCGCTCTGATCTTCTGTGCTCGGAGTGGCCTGGCGAGGAATGGGGGGGGGACAGTGTTCTCCAAACAACTGGAGCCTATTCCACTGCTAAGGTTATCTCTCCTGATTTCCATTTTTGTGAAAGGAACAGACACGATTCTTCTCTAAACTCTGTTTCACATATTAGAATTTCTAACCAGTGAATTTCTCTCTCTCTGTGACCATATTCCGTGCCAGCAAGACACCGCATATGGTTGTAATGGCCAAGGCTCGCTCCATCCAAGGTCCTTTCTTATCAGTGCTGACCATGTTAAGTAGACGAGATTAAGTTAACATTCAGCACCTCAAGGGGGTGTCATATATCTTGCTGTGATGGGGTCATGCAGTGGATGTGTTATCTCTCTCTGCTCTAAAAAGCTTGCTTTAAATCAAGATTGGATTGGAAATGCAGCGGGACGTGGAATGAAAGGCTAAAACCATCTGGAGATTTATTTGATATTTTTATGTTTGGTTTTAGTTATGCATTGCTGTTGTAGGGCTGTTTTAATGTTGTTCAAATGTTGTTCATAAGTAATAAGAAAGTAATTTCTTGTGTAAAAATCCCATTTGAGAACCAGGCTGCCATTGCTCATTTCAGGTTCACCAGGGAACTAAGCCCCCATTGTCTGGCCCTAACCAGCTTTAGGCTCTGCAGCATTTCATAAATTTCACTGCCGGCTAGGCTCATTAATGTCTGAGCTTTCACGTCTTGGGCTTGAAAAGCTATAATGCATTACGCCGTATGCTGTCTGGCAAATGTAAAATGCACACCGCCCCTATGTTTCTTGCCGTGTCCAGCTGTGAAGCATAATCTGCAGTGTGTCTGCAGACTTGACTGGTGACTTCCCCCACTGGCCACCACCCTCGACCACCTGCACAAGCAGCGTGATGTCAGAGGAGGGGCATATGAGTGACCTCCGGAGACGTGGAAGCAGTGCTCGGAGCCCGATTGGGCCTCAGCCCCGTGTCGCAGCGCTCCTAACCCGGCCAGGACTCTGAACCAGGCCAGCGCGCCTGTGAACGGATGGAGCTGGCGGTCCTCCAGCGGGGAAAGGCTTCCTAGTCTCCCCGGCCTCTGGCTGCCTCTGTACAGCTGCTGAGCTTGCCCAAGCAGCTGGGGGTGGAATTCCTCCTGGACTTCAGGGAGGGAAAGAGACAGAAAATTCACAAGACCTGGCTTAATGTCGTCTGCATAGTGGGAGGAACTGCGGCAGTGGTTGTTGTTGACCCGTATTAGATTTTTGTCATAACTGGAGAGAGAGAGAGAAAAGGGGGTAGAAAGGTTCAATCCAAGCCACTCCTTTTCATTAAAAGGTCTTAATTTTAATGACATGCCCTAAAGTGGACTAGTGGACTTTGAAATAAAGACATTTTAATGAAAGCAGTGCCTTGGTTTGAAGAGTGTGTTTTTTTTTTTACCTCTCTTTTTTTCTGTGATTGGAATCTTCCCTTGAGACAAAAGAATGCTCATCCAGGAGAAGCACAGGTCAATCCAAGTTTTTGTAAACAGAGAGCACTCCTAGCCTACAAAAATGTGGGTTTTATTTAGTGTTTGTAAAGCTGTTGTTTAAGCATATTAAGATGTGAATTCTTTGCTTTGTTTGAGCTGAAATATTAAGATAAGTGTAACAAACAATAAAGGGCCATTGCTATCTCCACAATATGTGTCTTCATCGTCGACAAAGGGGAGCTCCCTCCTCCATGCAAATGTTATTTTTTCGGAGTCTTTCCAGCATACTTTTAGAAATATCAAGTATTGTTAATGATGTGTGAAATAATAGCCTCGGGTAGATTTTTGTCGATGACATTTTGTAGTTTAAGTTCTACTCGACTGTTTCTGTTTTCTTGTTTTATATATCATTAGGTCTGTGGCAGTGGACTTCTGATTTGTGTTTTATAAATTCATTAGACACAGACGTTAAGGTGATGATGAGGTTTAAACAAATAAAACATTGTGCTTTTAAAGCATAAAAGGGGATTGGGTATTTACGGAAGACACAGCTTTTCTGGTGGTCAGCCTTGATTTGATTTTTAAATATAAACCTCTCACCATTCTCTTGAATAGTGGCATATATTGATCACAGTCGATGGTTTTAGACGGTTTCCTCCTTAGTGTGCTGATATCCCGCTGGCGTGCTCTGTTGCTTTGAGCCCAAGGCATGTCTGGGATTGCCATCGAGATCACATAGGCGTATCGTGTTGGTGAGTGCACTCATCTGCAGCTCTCTGCTCATTCTCCATGGGATGGGGAGGGGGGGGTGGAGGGGTGGGGGTGAAAGACGTGGAGTTGTGGCAGAGTTGAATTTTAGACATTCCGTCTCCCATGCTAAATGCCTTGCCATACATGCCTATAAACCACTGTCTGCAAATGAGACGTTGGATATCCCATCCCCCTCTCTCTCTCTCTCCTCCACCGTGGTGCTGTGGCTTTTTCTGCTGTCATTAATGTCTGTCTGCCTAATATGTTCAGAGGCCCATAAGATGGTCTGAGATATTAACCTTGATCATTTTTGTCATTTCCTTCATTTTTCTCACCCCCAAGAGAAAAAAACAATGCATGACCTGGATGGAAGTCTTCAGCATTTTAAAAAGTTTTTTTTCTTCCATGCTCAAGTATTTCAAAGGAATTTGATGGAACTGCCAGTCATCAACCTCAAGCTATTCCCTCATAACCAACAGTAATATGAACCAAATAATGTGGACCTAGAGAATTCGGATCAGTCCATAGGACACACTGATTTCAGACCGTGGATCTGCACCATATGCATTTTTATCGAATAACATTCTTAATAGTGTGGTTAATAGGTTATCTTTCTTTCAATAGGCTTCATTCAGAGAATCTTTGAACAAGTTTTTATTGCTTGTGTGTATGTGTGTGTCTGTGATATGGCAGCGACTAGTGTATACTTTCTCAGGCTAATTGTTATTGGACATCACACTTTCTTGAGTGTCACCCCGCACTGCTTGCGGCAGGCTAAAAAGGAGCAGCCGCCCCTAATCTCACACCTCCAGGTCTCGCACTGAGCTAATAGACTGTGTGTGTGTGTGTGTGTGTGGGAGAGTGTGTGTGTGTGCAAGAGAGGGGAGTGCTTCAGCTGTTCAGCACGGTGCTTCCAGGAGGAGTAGAGTGACTTTGTTGTTGCTGGTTGGCTTCTCCCTTTACCCCCCCTCAACTCAGCCGTGTTTCAGTGCTCTTAAAATTACACATGCCAGCCAGATATACAGGGCTCCCATCCCATCTCCCCCACCCCATCTCCCCCAGCCAGCCAGCAGCTGCAATAACTAGCTCGCCTGCCACTCAAAGCCACCGGCTGGCGCTGTGAAATTATTGTTGGTGGCAGCAGCAGGTGGTGGTACAGTGGCGAGATGGCATTCTACGCTTCCTGGTGCTTGTAGCGAGGGCGCTGTTTGGTAGAAAGAAAGAGAGACGAAATGTGACACGTGAGGGCGATGGGCCTATTAAACCGGAGAGCCGTGACCGGTAGAGCTACATGTCTTTTTCGGATTCTGAGCATTTATTGGCGCGTGTGTGGGATCTCCTGTCTGTAGTAACCTTGAGCCATGACATGCCAAAGTGTTTACACACAGGTCTGTGCAGGGCAGCAAAGTTTTTATAGTGCATGCTGAACAACTGTGTGTGTGTGTGTGTATTGCCGTTATTAAGCTTCATGCATATTTACTTTTTTTTTTGTTTCTTCCCCCCCATCCACAGGAGGAGTCCTGCTGTATCGTCCTATTTTCTGGCAGACTCCACACGGGTCTCTGGGGATACGCTGGTGTAGGCAGCCAGTTGCTACGGGAGGCTGGTACGACACCGCAAACAAAGGGTAAGTATTTACAGGTATCTGGAGCACACTCAGCAGGCACAGCCATCAGTCTTGCGGGGCCAAGCATGGATCATATTACAGTTTAGACTACATTCTGGCGTAACCTTGGATGGGGGTGGGGGGGGGGGGTGTGGTTGGGATTGCTTATTTGTGACTGGGTTTGATATTTGTCATCTAGTGAAGAGAAAAGATCACTAGTCACACATACTGAATATCTCCAGTGATTTTTGGATACAACTCTTTACCTTGGATACAACTCTTTAGGCATTTATGTAAAATTGGCCGACTTGGCCAACAGTTAAACTCAGTAAAGTGGAACAGACTAGCACCCCAAGTGTCTTTTTTTTCTTTTTTTTCTTTTTTTTCTTTTTTTTTTTTTTTTGCTGGTGTCAGCAAATATTCTATTTTCAAAATATACACCTCCCAACCATCACTTGGATGATGAAAGGTGAACATCAGCCGGCAAATCTTAATACACAAAGAACACACAAGACTCTCTTTGTACTTGCATAGAAGCCTAATGCCATTGCTACAGACATGACATGTTGGTGAGGACTCCGTAATCAAATTCAGTCGTCCTTAATTTCGTATTAACTGTATAAAAAGATCCTACCTTTTGAGGAATTACACTCGCTCAAAACGCACACACACACACACACACACACACACACACACACACACACACACACACACACACACACACACACACACACACACACACACACACACACACACACACACACACACACACAGTCCAGGTCTAGGTGTGGGGGATGCCTCATGGACCAGAGGGGACTGTAAAATGTTGCCTGATTCAGGATGTTAACCTGGTGATTGAGTTAAAGGGCCAAATGGAGCGGAGTGGAGCGTGGCATAGTGTAGCGGCAGCTCTGGGGTTAATGCGCTTGCATAGACGCATACTGTGGCAGCGTGCTGCTAGACCCACTAATGCTGCGGATGTGATTTGTTAACAGGCAGGAGCGCCCATGCAGCTCCAGGGCATCATCAGTTCGCATCTCTCTCTCTCTCTCTCTCTCTCTCTCTCTCTCTCTCTCTTTCTCCCCCCCCCCTCTCTCTGCCTCTCTCCCTCCTTGTCTCCATCCCTGATTCTCTTTCTCTTCCTGACGCTCTCTTTCTCTCCTCCTTCCTGCCTCTCTTTCTTTCTCTCTCAGTCTTTCTGCCTCTCTCTTTCTTCCTTTACCTCAGCTTCTCCTTCTCTCTCGTCCGGCCTCCTTCCCCTCCTCCTTTTTTACCTTACAGGAAGAAATTGTGGCTGAAGATGAATTATAAACTTACATGAATAATTGAAGGCAGTCGGCACAATTCAATTATTTATCGCGGGTAGAAAAGCCATCTCTGTCTAAGCTGGTTTGCCGGCCGAGGAGGGAGTTGCTTACGGCAGGGCATAACTTCACTTTACCGGGAAGACACACCCCCCCACCCCCACCCCCCACCTCCATAGACATCTGCTGTTTAGTAGTATTTGTAGTAGCAGTAAGTATTGAAGTTTCAGTATGCTCCTGGAAACTTTTAAAACAGCCCCTGTCTTTGAACAAATATAACTAATAGCGGAGACATAAAGGATGCGCAGTGCATCATATCTGTCTTGGCTGCATCTGGCGTGCTCAACTGTGCTTTGAAAAGCTCCGTGCTAGGTCTCAAAGCCACCTCTGAGGTTGCGAGCACTGACTACAAACATACTAATTGTGCGTACTGTGCGTAGAGCCAGGTCTTGTCAGTGCTGTCTCCATGCTGGAGAACACTAAATGATCATGCTGCTTTGCTCCTGCACACACATACATGCTCTCACACTCTCACACACTCACACAGGCTCTCTCTTTCTGTTTCTCTCTGTAACACACACACACACATTCCCACTCACTCTCTCTTTCTCAGACACACACATACAAACACACACACACACACACATCCCCCTCCCAGTAGCCTGGAGCTCTCCTGCTCCAGTGTGTCTCACATTACTGATGGAGCACAGCCGTGGTGGTGGGCAGCCCGCGGTGTACGTCCTAACACGGAGATCATAACGAGCTGCTCTGTGCTACAAGCAATGCAGCCACATTGTCTTAAGAGATGTTTAAATGTAAATGACTGCAGACAGCTGGGATGGAGAGGGATAAGGCTGTGCCCGTGAATACTAATGGAGGAGGCCTGAGGACGGAGCCGATTGTGTGTTTGCCTTTGCCTTCGCCTTCGCCTTTGCCTTTGCCTTCGCCTTGTCCACTGAGGCCAGCAGGTGCGCCAGCAACAGACACACTTGATTAATGCCAATGGCTGCTTTTATTTCCTTAAGAATGACCTGGGCTCAGAGCACCGTGGTTATGGGCCGCGGTTTCAGTACATCCTCGCCCTCCGTCCTTATCATTTTTCAGCATCCCTTCCTTTTTTTCCCCCCACTTTCTTTGTTGGATTCTTTGCGGTCTGGGTTTATCATTCTGGGTCGGGTCGATTTTTTTTATACCCTGCATACTCCTTTTGTCTTTGTTCTTTTTTAGCTGTATGTTGTGAGGGCGGTGCCACAGCTTGACCTCTGTGGTTGTGATCACACCCACAAGAATGTTCTAGAAATACATCCTCTGGCTTTATGTAACACTCAAAAGCTTTCGCCTGTTACGCTGGCCCTGAAGACGACCTACTCTACCCCCGTCATGTGAAGATCAGTTCGTTATCAGATGCGATCGCAGTCACTCTGGCAATTGTCGCAATTTGGGTTCACATTCAGCATTACAGTCCATTTATTAGACGAGAAATCATTTCCTTCCATGTCGTGGGATGGTTTGCTGAAGCGTGATCCGTATTCACACTTGCAGTGAGAAAAATACAAAGCTTATTCCTCCTCCGTATGCACCCAGCCCACACATATGTGGAGGAGAAACCGAAAAACGCTTGACAGAAGTAACACATCAATAGGTTGTATTTATTGGACGCTGATTGTGTGTGTCAGACCACTTCTTCCTTGTGCTTACTGGCTGAAATGATGTGCTCAGTCACCATTATCGCAGAAGCTTTAGTCACCGCTCCTGCTGATGCTACCGCTTTAAGATGACATTTTGTCAGCTTTGTCTGAGTTTTTGCCATCCATCCTGCTGATCTGTATCTGAATTTAGTTTATGTCCAGAGCTCGAAACCCAGAGTTTTGAGGCTTGTTTTATGTGTCTATTGTAATAATTCTAACAACAATAATAACAATACTGTTATGATTATTATTACTATTACAGCGATAGTACTGCTAGTATGATCGTGGAGATTTCATGGTGGCAGGTAGAACTGGGCAGCCTGTTAGCTGTGCATAGTTGTGTGTAACTGTGCAGGGTGCCCCACAGACATTTAAACAGAAAAGTAAAGGGCTCCTCTGTGAGAACAGGACATGCTCAGGGTGCCTGTTTGCCTTAGAGTGCACTGGTGTTCTTGAGCCCAACTGTGAGGCACGGAGGAGTGTGTGAATTCAAGAGGCGGCTCTGTGAACAGTCAGACACGGCCGACAGCGGAGGGACCGACCGACGCTCAGGGGTAGAACCACCAGCCCCTACCTGTCCTCAGCTCCCTCTCTGAGTCCATATTTCCTCACTGTCAGCCCATTGCTTTTAATCCCACACACACACACACACACACACACACACACACACACACACACACATATACACATGGTACATATAGTAGCATGGACAGACGTTTGCATGCAAAAAAACACCAAATCGGTGACGGGAAATGACTGAATTGCATGCGTTTTCCAAGTTATGCATGTCAAATGAAATCCACAGGGTTTTATGGATTAAATGTACCTACCACTTACAGAAACACTGGGTACGCCTAATGCCCCACGGAACAAAGTGCCGATTAAATGTGGAGAAGTTCAGATGGGATTGGATTAAATGTTGATGTGACGGTATAATGTTTGGAGCTGGGTGGCATTAGTTGTTTTCCTTAACAGCAGAGCCTGTTTAAAAGGCTGCTAGATCAGATTAAACAGTATTGAGCTTTTTTGAAAGGGTGATGCCCTCTTAGTCAACACAATCCACACATTTCAGACTCGCATGTAGATTTCTGTAGCCTCAAGTGGCAGCACGGTTGTTTTGATTAACTAGGTTATAATATGTTGGGTTGCTTCTCTCAAAGTATTAGAAATGTTTTGTCAGCCTTGCTGTAGTGTCATAGCCTGGTATCAGAATTAAAGTAGGTCCCTAAATAGGATCTTGTCTCGTTCCATTGAGGATTGTTTCCATCCATTGCATGCCAGCAGGCACAGGCTTTGGATTCATTTTTAAAGCTACTGATCCTTAAGCCTTTAACCAGTTGTAACTGTGGGCATTGTGTACTTCCTTCTTTGCACATTTTTACAGTCCTTTACACATTTCAGATTTGCACATTTTTTTTTACACATTTACACTTCTCCTCTTGCTGCTGAGTTAATTTTTTAATGTTTGCTGGCGTTTCTTCTACAGTTATGTGACTAGCTTCTAGCTGTAGAACTGTTTCCATTGCTGCAACCACATTTTTATGGAAAAATCTTCATTACAGTGTCATCACACTTGGTCATCTCTACTGTCTCTACTGACACTTGGGCCCTTCAGAATGACCCATCTCTTCATCTCACAAACACCAGGTTGAGAATGAAATTAAAACCAAAAGCAATAGGCAGATGTTAGTCTTAGGGAAAAATCAGATTCTCTGTGCCCTGTGAAACTACACACACACATCTTAACAGATTGTTACTAAAGTGAAATTTAACAGGCTTTTCACAAAGACATTACTTTGTTGGACAGACCGCGCGGTGACAGTTGGCACGAGGGGTTTTGAAAGCTTATGGCAAAGACAGGGCAGAAAAAAATAGCCATCCGAGCAGGTCATCTCGGTCATCAGCATTCTGGAGATCACCAGCCCTGCTGATAGATGAAATGTGCGTGCGTGCGTGCGTGCGTGCGTGCGTGCGTGCGTGCGTGCGTGCGTGCGTGTGTGTGTGGGTGCGTGCGCGCGTGCGTGCGTGCATGTGCCCGCCTGCCCGCCGGTTTTTTTGTATGCCCGTGTGTGTGTATGTGTCCGTGTGTGTGTGTGTGTGCCCGTGTGTGTGCCCGTGCGCATATTGTGCACATATTGTCTAGCCTCTTGGCTGGTACAAGTCTCTCGTCCCTTGTTTGTTCTGATTGATCGATTCTGTCCTCACTGCCCTAGTTTGTTCTGCAGGTAGGCAAGGCAGCAAGTGTGTGTGTGTGTGTGTGTGTCTGTGTGTGTGTGTGTGTGTGTGTGTGTGTGTGTGTGTGTGTGTGGCTATCCACAGAGAGAGAATGAAAGAAATGCCTACAGGCAGCAGTTGACCTCTTCTTTCCACACACTGCTCGGAGAAGACAGAGAATACGTCATTTTGGCAGACTCAGTGGGGAGGCAGCCATTTTTGCCAGGCTCCACAGCTCATTTGCAACTAGGCCATGATATTAATTGATTGGGCCAAGTAGATCTGGCACACATGCTCACTTAAAATCACAGTCTCAGTAATGCTGGAGGGGAACGAGAAGGGAAAGTTCCGGCACCTTGTCTTCCATGTTCTACCACCCATAGCATCAGACAAGTAGTTATGTCTCCCTTCTCTTTTGACTTGGTCCTGAACAGTCACTAAACTACTCTGTTGGTCTGTCATTGAGTAGGTTTTTCATTGTAGAGTTGCCTGCTTTCATTGTTATTATATTGATGCTGCTGGCATATTGTTAATTAATCGTGTATATTTGTGATTGAACAATGTTGATACATGTCCTTGCTAGTAGTAAATAAGGTAGACACACTGGGACCGCACAGACAAATATTATTTTGCAGTGTTGCTCGACATAGCCTGGGGCTATTTCTGTCGACTATAAAGCCTTGAACTGCACTTCTATACAACTGTACCTCTGTCATTTGACTGTGGTTAAATCCCATTCAAAGAGAGTCAACGAAGTAAATTAGTTTAAGAGGCAAAGGTCTTCCTTGCACTGGGGTCAGGGATTGCATCACAAGACATTCTTTTAAAATGATAACGATGAGATCTCAGATTTAAACGGTAAGCCTTTTAAAAGCTACATCATCATGTCCAGTCTGATCCAGTGGAAACATATGGCACACAGCTCACTTTCATTTTGCCTATGAGCACACAGTAGTGTCACTGCATGTTGTCCTGTTGAATTGTCATATTAAATAATTGGCTATTTGTTAGGGGTGGGGGGCAGTCCAGGCATGCCCGCTGTTCACCTGCCTAGCCAAAGAGGGAGAAAAAAAAAAACAACTTAGGGCATTGGCATAAGTCACAGGGTTAACATCTGTGCCATCGCTCACCTGAAAACATAATATTAGACTAGCTGCATGTAACTCTAGCTCACCACATTCTTTCCTCTAAGCGGCCTTCCCTCTGGACTATGGCGGGAGTGGGCGCTCATATCATAGAAAGCCACCGGGCACTGAGAACTGCAGTTGGTCAGGCAGCATTTCTCATGGTCCAGAAATGCAGTCTAAACATCATGGATTTATTCAAGAGGTAGTGACGCTGGCGAAATAGTTTTGGCTACATTACGGTAATTTGTTGTCAATAAAATATGAGAGTTTTTAATGCACATGTATATACACGTTGTTGTTCGCGTCAGTGTTAAAATTATTTATGTTGGTTTATGGAGATTTTCCACCTTTTGTTGCTGTGTTTTTCCATGTTGTGGGTCGGGCGTTGTGAATTGAAGACCGAGAGTGAATTAATGTTGCCTGAGGTGCTGCCAACATATTATTTTAAATTATTATTTTTGCCAACGTTCATTTGTAGTGGTGGTGTGTGTGTGCGTGACACAAATGGCACGGTAGGACATGATTTGCAGGTGAATAGACTTAATTTTTATCTGTGAAACCGCACTCTAAAGACCACCAACACGCAGTCAACATTTTCAGCTTTACAGCTTTCATCACTGCATTGCACTGCTCGCCCCGGTTATATAGCCTCAAGGCCACAGTAAAATAGAAGAAATTGATCCCTACCTCTCTCTCTCTCTCTCTCTCTCTCTCTCTCTCTCTCTCTCTCTTGCTCTCTCTTTCGCTCTCTCTCTCTGTCAGTCTCTCTCGCTCTCTTTTGCTCTCTCTTTCACTCTCTCTATCTGTCTTTCTCTGTCTTCCTCTTTCTTTTTCACTCTCTCTTTCTGTCTTTCTCTGTTATCCTCTTTCTCTTTTTCTCGCTCTCTCTCTCTCTCGCTCACTTGCTCTCTCTTCTCCTTCTCTCTCTCTCTTCTCTCTCTCTCTCTCTCCTCCTTCTCTCTCTCGCTCTACTCCCCCTAATCTTTTCTCACTGTGTGCCTCCCCGCATTAGCGGCTCCTTGTGTGTTGGGCTGTATGTGCTGAGCTCTGCCCTGTCTCACTCAGGCTCTGGCTGGGTGTGGAAATGGCCCGTGCCCCTAATGGCTTGGATCTTTTGCTTCGGCCATTTATTTCCCTCCTCGCCGCGTCACACACATTTACACAGGGCCTGGAGAAGGCTGCACTGATGTGAATGGGACATGACTGCATGGGAAGATTTCTTTTTTTCACCTACATACCACCGCTGCTGCTGCTGCTGCTTATATGACCATCGCTTAAGCCAGTGTTGGACGCCACTGAACACTTCAACATTCAGTCATTTTATTGGGATAATTTGTCAGATACTAATACCACAATGTGTAGTACATTTTGTAGAACAATTCTAGAAATGCATTGTAAAAACATGTCATGCTTATAACTGATACATGAAAACATATATACATAAACCAAAACGTCATGTAATGGTATGTACATAATAACATGTATGCCCCATCTCTCAAGCGTGATTTTTTAAGCATTATTATAAGCATATATTTAGCCATGTATATGTATAGCATAGGTTGATTTAGCTATCATCCATTGAGAGCTGGGTAATTCCTTACGAAGGCCAGGGATTGTTCCGGGTGGAGGAGCCGAAATGAATGGGGGGCTCCAGCGCTGGGGTGGAGTAATTTGCTCTCCCGGTGGCAATGAAGGATGACTGTTTACTTCATGAATTAACTCCCCTCTCGCTAGCCTGGTGCTGGGTCATTGATTGCCCAGCACTGCTGCTGCTGCAGCATCAGCTCTGGCGCCTCTCCTCCTCGTGTGGTAGAGATGTCTGCGCTGGAGTGTCAGCGCTGGACAGGTTATTGCTGATATGAGAGCCATCCGTAAGAAATACTGTCACCATTTCATAAAGAGCTGAACTCAGCATGATCCCCTCTATGGGGTGAGAGTGTGAAGATTTTCTGCTGATAAAGGAACTTTTTTTTTTTTCTCACATGTTGCAGTGCGCTCTCTCTCTCTCTGGTGTACCCAATTATGTGATTGCACCCCCTGCAATTTCAAACACCTTTTAGCTCATCAGATCATCAATACCATCCTGTAACCAAGTGCTTGTCCAAGATTAAGTCTTGTCCAATTTGCTGTTTCACTAGAGGGGGGTTTCAGGCTTTGGAGCATCTGAGCTAACCACTTAAGACACTGTAACAATGTAAAACTTGGCCTGTATGGGTTTGCTAGTTTTTCTCATTATCTGTTCAGTACCGTATTGCTCTATTCGTTAAGGGTACAATGTGTTTGCCTAGGACAAAGCTTTTCTTCTTCTTCTCTGCCCACTCTGAAGGAGAAACAGAACCATTGTTCAGGGTGAAGTGAGTAGCTCCGATTCCGTCCCTTCTGCACAGATAGTTCTGTTTAGACCACGAAAGACCATTGTTCTGGAAGAGCTCTGGACAGTGGTGGACGGTTAGTGAATCACATTCGGTTGCATCGGTGGCCTTCACCCTGGTGGAGCACGTCAGTGTGGTTTTTCTTTGAGAATACAGAGCCTCCATTTTTTTTTTTTTTTTTTGAACACCTGCTCGGATGGCTGATTTTTCGTTTCCGTCTCTTCGCCTCACTCTCTGTTGACGGAGCCTGGGCTTGTTGCGTGTTTACTCAGCCATTTCCGTAAGCCCATAATGATCACTGGGAATACTTCTCCTGTAAAGTGGTATTTGGAAGTGACAACAGGAATATGGGAGTGGCCCCCTCTTCCTGACGGCTGCTAGAATGTGCGCTATCTGATGTTTAATGAAGTATCTGCGTTTTTTCAGACACCGAATATATAGGATGTTGCCAACCCAAACATTAAGTCCTCGTTGACAGCCTGGCCCTGCGTTTTCCCCAGCATGTGTTGTTGAATGTGCTTAGTTTAGATTGTATCAGTCACCTGAACCATCTGGTCACCCCAGCCAGCCCCGACATCATTTGTAGGACATTGGAAATGCCAGGTGCCAGCGCCGCTATTTGGGTAGCATGTCTCTGGAGGAGAAGGTCAATATCACAGGTGGCTGTTACCAGGGACTTTGGGAACCGACTCTCACCTTTCAGGTTTCACTTGTGTACTACATCCTACGGTGTTTCACCCTCATTAATTCTTTATGAAAGAATCGCTTCTCAGTAGATCCAGAGGTTTGAGTAAATCAAACAAGAGTGAGAGTGACAGACAGCTTACACTTTAGATGTAACAGACTGTTTCATAACGACATGCACACACATGCAATCTCAAATTGCAGTAAGTAATAGTTGGGATTCTGAGGTCAAGGGTAGTGGCAAGAGATACATGACTTCAGAGCAAAACATTAGTGGTGTGAATTCCACAGGCATTTAACAAATGAAGTCATTTGCCAAATCCTGTGCAGTGTCTTGTTAGGATTGGCTACACTTTCGCCATGTAGCTCCACTGCTTGTACCTTTTATGAAGGTGTTTGTTGCCATGGTAACATGGTTCATAAATACAAGACGTACAGATTGCCCTTCACACACACACACACACACACACACAAACACACTACCGCCGTCACCACATACACACACACCACATAGCAACACATAACATAGCAACACAGCTGTGCAGGGATGGGGGTGTGTTATGTCTGCACGGGTAACACAATTGTCTGGAGGTTTTCAGCAGGAGTGTATTGCAAACATATAAGCATCAATTAAGCTGTAGCATCAAGCCCCGACCCATAGGAGATCAATGACCACAGCGGGTCTTCACTTAATTGGTCCTTCTAGTAATAAATCTTCAAAATGGCCAATCTTATATTCCCCCCCCCCCTTTAAAACCCAACAGAGTATTTTCCCTCTTGCTCCACCACCACCATTCACGCTCGTGTCAGCTTGATGTATCATGCCCGGGTTTTCTGTGTCTTGCTCAGGAGGAGGGGGGAAAAAAAAATCTGTCTCCTTTTGGTTGTAGCCCCTTTTCATTTTCTTTGTTTCTCTTTCTGTGTGCCCTTGAGCAACAAGAATGTCTCTGTTTATGACACATACTGGATAATGTTAGGTTACTTTGTAATGAGTAGTATTCCTCTGTGGCCTCGAGTGAAATGGGGCATATTTCTCTTTAACGGTGCAATACTTTTGCAGTTTTCCCTCCACCGGGTTTCAGGAGTTGGGGTTGTTTTTTTTTTTTTTCTCTCTCTCTCTCTCTTTCTGCACTCCATCTACCCATGTGCTCTCGGAGAAAACCAATGTGACGGGTGACTGCACCCATCTATAGAGTAAGCCAAAAATCTGGAGATCCAACTGGTGTAGATGGGGAGGGGCTGACTCTATTTGTAGGAGGTGTGAAAGAATAGGACAAGGGGTGGACAGACCCTAATAGGGTTTAATACGCACACACACACACACACACACACACACACACACACACACACACACACACACACACACACACACACACACACACACACACACACACACACATCCTATTATGCTCCCGCCCAGTGCTGGTCAGCAGTAGACATCTTTAAGACAGTGCAGCAAGCAATCCAGTTAGTCCCAATCATATTACTCCTAATCAGATCAGCAGCAAGAAAAGCTATTGCTCATCGTATCTCTCTTTCACCCCACCCCTCTTTTTTTTTGCTCCCTTGCAGAGCAAACGATGCTCAGCATATGCATTAATTGTTGTCATCAGTATGAACTCAGAGGGGAAGAGTATGGATTTTATGTGCCACTTTTTTACACTACCAGTAACTCAGCCTGTCTTTGTGTGGTGCTGTGTTATTTTTTTTCCTTCTCAGAGTTTGTTTTTAAGTAGCCCGACCTCAATCCCAGCCAACACCACACAACTGATGGTGATAATATAACTATTACATAACATAAACATGACATGTAAGATATACATAAATTATTGGACATAAGCTGTAGGAGAAGCTCTAAATTTTTTTTAAATGGGTCATTATATCCCTTAAAAAACATTGGTGTTCAGTATTGTGTGGTAAAGAGTCATCTTTTTAATATATCTCAAAAGGGACAGGTCACAGCCCATTTCCATAAATGATGTATTGGTGTTTTGTTGAATAGTGTACCCGTGCCCTGCGGGTGTTGTGTGGCACGGACGCGCTGATTGTCAGCTGCAAACCACAGAAGACGCAATGAGCGCAGACAGACGTGCGTGCGCACACACACACACACACACACACACACACACACACACACACACACAAACGCCTTCTTCGGGGACATCTCCCTCGCACCCTCTGTGTGTGTGTGCCAGTGTTGTGGTCGTCCGCAGCTCAGAAGAACAGTGCGCCTCTGCGTCCTCCAGAATAGAGGTGACATTTATCTCACTTTTTTTCCCCTCCCTCCCCTCTCTCTGCCCCTCTCGGGGAGATTTCTGTGGTTGAGGCGTGCTATAAATAGCCACCGGTCCTCGCCCGTGTTTTGCAGGCTAATTAAGAAGAAAGGGGATGGAGGTGCTCCCAAGCATCTGGGCTGGTGCTGGCAAACGGCCGCCCTTGTTCATCCTCACGAGTGGACACATACCGCCGCCAATTATGTGCTGTGGCATGACTGAAGGGCGGGGGGTGGTGGGTGTGTGTGTGTGTGTGTGTGGGGGGGGTGCTTTCACTGCCCTGATTTGCCCCCTAATGGCACTTAAGTCATTGCTGTGTCTGTGTCGGGGCCGTTGCTTGTATGCACAAGTACAGAGGGTGACCATCATGTGGCTGAGGGTGCAACAATACAATTAGCGGTGCTCGGGCCAAAAGTCAGTGAGCCGTTAAAAATCCGGTTGTGCTGCGCCGGCACATGCGGCAGTGATTTTCCTCTGGCCGCCGCGGGTAAGTTCTGGAATAATAGTCGCTCTGGAGTGCTGTCAGTCCTCAGTGGCAAACATGGGCAGATGGAGGTGTGTGTGTGTGTGTGTGTGTGTGTGTGTGTGTGTGTGTGTGTGTGTGTGTGTGTGTGTGTGTGTGTGTGTGTGTGTGTGTGTGTGTGTGTGTGTGTGTGTGTGTGTGTGTGTGTGTGTGTGTGTGTGTGTGTGTGTGTGTGTGTGTGTGTGTGTGTGTGTGTGTGTGTGTGTCCGAAACATCAGCGCATCAATGTCCAACAACGTGGTTTCCACTGCTTTGGAAGTCAGTGAATATCACTTCCATTTGAGTGCTCTTTACAGAACTCAGATTTTCATTTGCAACATTTTCTGGACCTCCACTTTCCCTTAAATCTAAATGGATTCATGCCCTAATTACATGGTGTGTGTGAGAGTGTGTGTGTGTCAGAGAGAGAGAGTGAGTGCGGGTGTATATGTGTGAGCGTGCTCTATTTGTGTCAGGAACCTCTCGTTCGTTTACTTGACGGATGGAACTGTTTTGTTGCCTGCAGTTTTGCTTAGCTTGGAATTTCTTTTTCGACAAAGGCGCAGTGTTGTTCAGGGAGCCGACCGAGTCACACAAAGGGCCGAGGGACTGAAACGAGAGAGAGAGAAAGAGGGAGAGAGAGAACGGCCTCGATGCAGATGTGATTCCTGGTGACCTTAACCCTTCAGGCGGGAGTGTGTGTTTGAACATTCTGTAAAAGAATGTTCCAACACAATCTTAAGATACTAACATTCCACAATACAGTCTCGACCGATTGACTGTACATATATTCTTTAGAAAGTTCATCCTCTCGACTTTCCAATCTCACTAGGTGTGACCGATGTGTACCTGCTTGAAATTTGCTGCGTGATGAGGGAGGGTGAGTTTGTCACCCGCACCATTAAACTGATGACTGCTTCAGCACGATGCTGACGGGCCTATTACTCTCTGTGGCTTGTGTGTTTGATGTGGGCGCCTGTGACTAGTGATATTCCCACAGCGAGCCATTCAGAATCACTAAATATTTCAGTTCTTCAGCATTTTATTGCCCGTCTTGCGACATACTAAACAGGGATGAGAGTTTGTTTTCCATCTTGCACATCCAGAAATGTTCAAAATCAAAAACAAATGG
This sequence comes from Setipinna tenuifilis, assembly GCA_030347295.1. Lineage (NCBI taxonomy): Eukaryota > Metazoa > Chordata > Actinopteri > Clupeiformes > Engraulidae > Setipinna > Setipinna tenuifilis. The sequence continues at coordinate 23,233,017 of CM059272.1, forward strand.
AAATAACTACTTTTTGAACTGCTTTTTTGGGTAGTTCTGCAAATTCTCCTTACCAAAGTCTGCATTTTTTTGGTCAAATAGTGCCATTTAGCACCAAACCTCCCCTATTTTATCTCGAAAAGTGCAGGCGTTCAACATCACTAACCCCCCTGCCCCCCTCCGCCCCAAACACACACACACCTCCCTCACCCCCCCCAAGTTTAGGCTACAAACAGGACACCTCCAATCCGCCCCTAATCCCTTTCCCTGGTGCAGCAGAAGGCCCCACGGGGTGCTGCTACCGCCCGCCCCGTTAGCAGCGTCCCTACCCCACACAAGCAGCAGATTAGGCGCTCTGATGAAGGCAGCCTGTTAGATAAGCAGTGCGGTGGGTAGAGCGCTCCTGCCGATCACTGTCCATGTTGTGCGTGGGGGGGCCTGCCAGTGTGTGTGTGTGCGCAAGCTAAAGCCTCCCTCCTCTCACAGCACAAGTTGGCAGAGGGATCCAAACGGAAGGCTGCCACACCGACCGCGGCACACTGTGTCCGAGCCGGCAGGCCCAGACGGACGCACCACGCCAAACTCGTTCAGAAATGTGGATGGAGCTGAGCCCTTCAGTGAAGTGTGTGTGTGTGTGTGTGTGTGTGAGACAGGCTCACAGGCTGCCTGCGAAGTGGATGAGGCACAAAAAACTGCCTAGTCTGGGCTGCCGTCTGGTTTGCACAGACCGCACAGGAGATGAGGGGAGATTTGATTTTTTTTTTCTCTCTCTCTCCTCTCTGCTCCTTCAAACTGACTGTTGTGGGCCATGGGTTGCTAACCTTATTGCCACAAGGTCGGCATAGCTGAAGGGGGTTCCATCTGACCATGCAGAATCAATCCAGTTGCAGCTGATCAGCTGTAGGAAGACTAACATGAGACTATTAACTGACTGGTTTCAGGTGTCCTATTGCCCTGTTGTAACGAAAACCATTCAAGCATTTTGTAAAAAAAAACTATTGACTTATTATAAAATAGTTCCATAAGGGCTAAATGAATGGATGAAATGGATATCCATAGATCCACATCCATAGATTTTTTTTTAAGTATACGTTCTCAAATGTTATTTGAGATTGAATTGTGACCATTGCCTGCCTATCATATTCTACTTGTTAATGCAAGTTGTCTCCCATAGAATATGCGTATGACACATTAGTGTAAAGTGATAAGGTTTTGGCTCTCCTCCACTTTCATTGTTTAGGAAAAAAGGAAAGATCTAGAATAATGCACAACCTTTTGTTTGCCAAAGAAACAAGGCTAAGTTCTGCCGGTGGGAGCGTGTGAAGATGACAGATTTGGTTCACCTCTCCCTTAAACATTGGACACTAAGCACTTGCTGTACCCAACATCATGGATGGGGGGGGGGGGGGGGACAAAAAAAAAAAAAACCTTCGAAACTACTTTGACCAACGTTGTGATTTTTCCACTCGTCAATGCGGTAACTGACCGTGATTGACCATGGTGCGCTGTGTAAGCTAGTAAATGTTTTACATGATTCAGGCACAGTGTTTGAGCTGGGTAATCAGGCAGTGCTTTTGGAATGGGAGGAAACACTGTGTGTCACTGGATCTTAGGTGTCGGCTGAGCAGCTGCTGGTGTCAGCTGCCTTAACTTCCCAGCAGAGCTTACGGTCCGCTCTCCTCTCCTCTAATGATTTCCACGAAGCTCTCTTTTAGGAATAGTGTGCTGCACTGCAAGACCTTGTCCTCAAACTGTATAGCCCTCAGTCTCAGTTTTAAGAGGCCGTGTGTGTGTGTGTGGGGAATGTGGGTGTCTCTGTGAGGGAGCTGCATTTTTCTATGGCTGTGTGCTCATCTGTTGCCCATTTGTGCATTTGGTCCATCCTAGATAAACAGGATTAGGGAATTAGGATTAAACTTCCCTGACCTTCCCCAGATTGTGTTGCGTGTCTGCCCCCTTGGGTATCCAACGCTGTTTATCAGCGTGCCATCTGAGACCCAGTCAGCTGCGGTCTTAGCCATTCATATTTCCTGTTATTGTCAGGCGTCAGATATTCTGACATCCAGATTGTGTCCAGTTGGATGCAGATTGATTAATTTTAAGAGGCTGTTAAATTGATCAGATTGAACTGAAATTGTGCGGGCATGCTCACGGTCGTGGTATGCGTAGGGTTTGTACAGCAAACAAAAAATCGATAAAACTAACAGCCACATTTTGATTCATTTTTTTAAATAGCAAAATATGACATTTCATTTGTGATTTGCTATCAGCTGTTTACTTAAGGGTAAACAAATGCCCTCGGGTAAGAAATGGCCAAGGGTAAAAAGATGTATTTTGAGCATCTGTGCTATCTTCCAAAAATGACTCACTTTCCCATTTTCCCTGTCATTTCAGACACCACACAGGAGGGCCATCAAGGCCGTCAGTGTTTTTACACTCCACTGGGCTATGATAAAAAGTGGAGCAGTTATCCTAAATGGCACACACAGGAGTATTGATTTCATTGCAGTGCTCTTGTACCTTAAAGCCTAACAGAGAAAAAGGAAAACCTCCATGGTTGTTTTGGGTGTCCCCAATGTTCTGCCAAATGTTTTTATTGTCTGAGAGAAATCTTATACAGTTCAGCACCGGCTCCCCATTGTTTCTTTAAAGATTACACCATCCTTGTTGTGTCCATGCCAAGTAAATGGCCAGCTCTGTGTATTGGGCTACATGAAATTGATATGCTGATAAAGCCAATGACCTAGCTGGTTTTGTATTGAGTTTGGGGATGGAGTTGACAGCATTTTGGTGAGCTATTGTGGACCTGCACTATTAGATCATTGTGAGTTTCTTAAATCCATAAAGTGCCAAACTTTTGGTCACTAGAGCTTCATTAGGGCAAGAACAGAAAATATCACACTCAGAGCAAGGTTTAGCCCATCTGTATTTTCTGTTTTTTTTTTTTTCAATTTCAGACAGCATCCAGTTGCTTGCAGTGGTGTGGCTAAATGGCCTATCAGCATGGTTGCACACAGACCCCTAATACCTTCCCTTCTGACAAAACTCAGCTTCAGCGCTCTAATAAATCGAGGTCATCGTCAAGGGAACAAGCTGTTCAGTTTTCAGAATTATCCATCCCTGTTAAATTCTACATGTTCTACATGTAGACAATCAGAGGGAGTGGTCTTTAAACTGCCAAAAGTGATGTTTGATGATTGAACTTTTGACAGTGGTATTTGCCTACCTATTATCTTAAGTGACTACACATAAACACGCACACGCTTCCACACGCACACGCACACACACACACACACGCACGCAACATACTGACCCTCTCCTTACATTTAAGAGTACAGTTAACATCTGAAATATAAGTTTCATTCTTGCCTTGATATAAAGACAGCATTTAAATTACTCTGATTCTCACTTATGAAGAGGACCTTGTATTTAATTCAAAAAGGTATCATTAAGGGCATATCACTTCAGAGCGTATAGCACAAAAATATATGCACGGTCACGCATGCAAATTTGGTCCAAGGGTCTTCTGCTCTGCTTGACATCTCATTATTAACTAATGTACCTTTCTCGCTGGCGTGAAAGGAGATTAGGCCTACCTAGTCATTTCTCCAGCACCTTCATTCATACTTCACAGGCACATAAATCAGCGTTACTGAGGAAGAAAAAAAAAAACGGTGAGATCTGTGCTGCCTATGCAGTAAGGATTGTGCACAGCAGTAAGGATTGTGTCAGTTAACAACTGAGTAAAAAGTCCTACCGTGTGTGTGTGTGTGTGGTTTTTTTTTCTGGTGCTTTCACAGAATCGGTTGATTTTAATTAGGATGACTCTTCAACCAGGGTTGACAAGGTAATTGGTGAAAATCAGGTAGAAAAAAACAATATTTTGTAGGACTTTTACTCTTCCTAAAGGTTGTGGTGTCTATCTCTGACTGGCGTAACAGCATTCCACCGTTTTGATGTGTGTCACTGCAACCTAATGTGAAGTAGCGCTGTAGTCCTAGCTCTGGAAGCATCAAATTAAGTTAGTGCTGTGTAATGGTGTAATTCACAAAAAAACAGTTTGAGCCTTAAGAAGAAAGTGTGTGTGTGTGTCTGTGTGTGTGTGTGTCTGTTGTGTGTGTGTGTGTCTGTGTGTGTGTGTGTGTGTGTCTGTGTGTGTGTCTTGCACTTGCATATTGTCACTGTCGGATGGAAACCTCATATGTCCAAAATAATCTTCTTTTAGCAAGTTGAGAAAAACCTGTATTTTCTAAATAATTATTTGCCATTATATACAATAATTGGTATTATATCTTGACACATGGCCAAGTGTTGGTGTGTCACAAAGTTCTAAAAGTCACAGACTAACAAGGAGTAAAAAAATATATATAAATGACCAAAATGGACTCAAGAGGTTTCCCCCCGACAGCAGCAATATTTCTCACGCTATAATTACTTTTTCTTACTAAATCATGTGTCTTGCTGACACTGAACCAGCCTGTCTGACACCTGTGCATTTGGACCCAGTCAGCCTTCCCTGGCCCTCCCTGAGGTTTTATTCTTGGGTTGGAGCGTACGCAGTCCCCCCCCCCCCCCCATGAGAGTTGCATCAGTCTCAGTCTAATGAGCTCTGATGCCTGTGAAGGAACCTATTACCCAGGCTGAATAGTCTTGGCCGTCACATGCACATAAGAACCAGTGCTGCTGAGTAACAAAGAGCTCATGTACGGAGCTCATGAACGGGCAGGAAGTAACTTTGCTCTGACCACAGCTCTGGAAATGTGTTCTGTCAAGGCAGCGTCGAATATAACAGTTTTTTTCACTAGCCCCTAACCCACTGAGCCAGTAACCTTTTCGGTTTGCTTTGGCTCTTGGTACAGTGTGACTGGCCCAAAAATGTACTCTTCCGTAACACTGCTAATGTGTTTATTGGATAGACACCTTTCTTTTGGTAGCCTAAGCTTCAGTCATTTACTATCATAGGTGAACTACGATGACTTGTGAAAGTGATGGGCAGAGAAACTGGCACTGGCCAGAACAGACCTGATACGCTCTTTTACTGGCCCTGTTTATGTTGAACCCCTGTCAAAGACCAGATATATGTGCCCTTGTTCAAGTTCATCAGACCCGCAGCAATATTTCATCAGAGGATGAAGTGGCAGTCAAGGTGAAATTGTGCAAATTGTTTCTAATAAACCTGTAGGTGGCGGCTGAATGTTGTGCAGGGAGCCATTTGTCGTCCTCGTTGCCTCCCCCAACAATGGCGGCCATTGTAAGCGTGGAGCCACCCTGGAGAAGGCAAGGCAGGGAAGGGTGGGGCTAGGCAGGCAGGAGAGGATCTTTCACTCGGCCCGTCTGACTGGGCAGGTCCCAGGAGGAGGCGGTGGCAGCTCAGCGGAGCGAGTGAGGCATGCAGGCCCAGCTCCTGTGGCCAGCCATTGTCCTTCTGTCGCCCCACCGCTAATTACCCATAGTGCCCCTCGCAGGAAGTGTCACCGTGTCCCACTCAGCACCGCACTGCTGTTCTCAGCCACTGAGGCATTCTGTTACACATACACACACACACACACACACACACACACACACACACACACACTGCATCGTTTTATTTCCTATTTTGCTAGCCAATCTGTCACATTACGGAAGCTTTGGAGTCAAAGAAGAAAGAAGGTATTGAAGGAAGTGGAGATTTTGCCACTCCACAGCCTGCCTCCCCCCCCCCCCCCCCCCCCATCCTTTTTTCTCCTTAATTACTAACGCAGTCATCCAGTCACCCACCTCAAACAATCCGACACTCGAGGTTTTGCAGTGTGCTGATATCCCCACCTTTGAAAACTTTTATTTTTTTTCTCTCCCCCGTAATCGTTTCAGGCATTTTATTTCAGCCCCTCAAGCTATGGCTCATTGTGGCCTGTTCCAGCTGGAGCTGGGAAACAAGCCTTTGTTGTTCCTCTGCCACATCCGCCCCATTTCATCCCGCGACTGCATTCACCATATGGGACACTCGAATGGAACCCAGTGCATCGTAGTCACGAGCAAGACATGCCAGGACTCCCTGGAAGAGGAGATATTATACCTCAGTGGGACCTTCCTGGATAAATAAAGGCCAAATAAATAAGACAACCTTGATCAGTGCTTCCAAGAGTCATTAGTGTGACTCCCCAGTTGATTTGTATGTTGGGCACATGACGCTGATCGTAACCCCCTTCACAAAGACACATACACACATATATACATGCATATACACATATACGGATGCAAACACACACACACACACACACACACACACACACACACACACACACACACACACACACACACCTGAAGACGTGACAGCTGTGTGGCCAGCCCAGAGCAGTCTGGGTGTGTTTTGACCGTAATCCAGCAGACTGGAAATGGCTTTTGTGTTCTATAGAGACTCAGTCATCCCTCCTCTCTCTCCCCCCACCCTTTACACCCCACTGCAGCTCTCAGTGATCTTGTGGCTGCAATGGAACGGAGGGGGGAAAGATACATAGGACAAACATGGCAACACATTTCTACATGTCAAGGTCTTTTACACTTTCCCTCCCTCTGTCTCACCAGTTTTTTTTTTCTCTCAGCTTCTCTCTTTTTTTCATTTCTCAGCATTCTTGTCTAGCATTGCAGATAGCTAGCTGGGGAAGAAAGTGAAAAGGTCAGGAAAATTGCCCGAACTTTGGTCATGTAATGAAGGCGGTTGCTGTTTTTCATTTGCATACATGTGGTGCATGGGCATGTACTTGGAGTGTTAATTTGAATAAGAGATAGTGGACCAGAAGGCACTGCTGGCAGAGCTGAAGAGGCAATTTTAGGATCTTTCGTGTTGTTTTTTTTTTTTGTAAGATTTGGCAGTCATGTTTACCAGGCTGTGTTCATCAATAAGTCCTTTTCTGTGTGTGTGTGTGTGTGTGTGTGTGTGTGTGTGTGTGTGTGTGTGTGTGTGTGTGTGTGTGTGTGTGTGTGTGTGTGTGTGTGTTAAGAGGGTGGCAGTGTCTATCGATTTAGATGAGCTCACTCACACACACACACACGCACGCACACGCACACCACACACGCTCAAAAATCAGTCTGGTCTTTTGTCTGTCGTCTGCCACATGGACTCTGACTCACTCGGGTATTTCCTTGGATGCTGACATGGAAAACAGATTCCTCTCTAACCATTTTAAGAAGGGAGGAATCCATGTATTCCCTCCCAAGTCTGTTTTTTCTGGAAGTCTCCTTTATCCTTAAGTGAAACCACTCACGCACGGCATTCGGGGCTGAGAAAAAAATAAAAATAAATAAATAAAGTCTCTGTGTCCTTAGTTGTATGCGGACTTGTTTCTGTCCCCAGCCCCAGCTTAATATGTGAACTGAGTCACGTCGCCGCTCAAAAGGACGGCGCTCAGAGCATGTGGAGCAATTTGGGCTCTCGCTGTAGGCTTTTAACCTGCCATATGGTGACACTTTTACGACATTTAACTGTTGTTGAAGTCAGAGCTGTGCCGGAGAAGAAAAGTGACAGGTATTGCTTGTGATGTTACACACACACACACACACACACACACACACACACTCACAAAAACACACATACGCACACACACACACACACACTCACAAAAACACACATACGCACACACACACACGTATGCACACACACTCACAAAAACCCACATACACACACACACACACACGTATGCACACACACACACACACACACACTCACAAAAACACACATACGCACACACACACACGTATGCACACACACACACACCGTATGTATTTGTGTGTTTGTGACTGAGAGGGAGGAAGGGACAGACAGACAGCTTAGGAGAGGGGGGCACCTGCTCTCAATCTTCTGATTGCTCATCATGAAATTCCTGCAAGCTTTAGTAAACTACCCCCACTGCCCCACCTTACTCCCTCCCCACCCTACTGCTGTAGCCCTTAAATCGCACACCCAGCCCCTGAACATAACTCCTGATGGGAATATGAGATAATACAGACAGAGCCAGAGCGCTAGCAGCTGCAGTTTGGGAGGGGACTGGAGGTGAGATTAGCAGCCAGCATTCACAGCCTGTCCCCCCCCACCTCCGTGTCCCTCAGTCTAAGTGCACATGGCAGACTTGCGGCCCTTTTCAGGCTTTTCCGTCTATTCTTGCTGTTCTGGGCTCCCCTTGTTTGACAGCTTTTAAAAAGCAAACATGGCTTTTTGTGCTCGCTCTTCTTGGAGCTTTAATGTATTTAATGTGCTGTGCACATTTTTTTTGTCCCCGCCTTCCGTTTGATTGTCTTTTGATTCTTTCTTTCCTTTATTTATTTTTTCCTGTCTTTTTTCTGGCCTGTACATGTTGTTCCTCCATACATTCAGCGGGATCTCCGGCGTGCCTTTAGAGTTTAGGCCCGGTGCCCTGTGCAGACACGTACAGTCTCTCTCTCCGCGCCACGCCTGCTCTCAATGGGCCTCTGTGTCATTGTGGGATCCTCCCTATAGACAAACTTCCAGGCATCCCCTGTGTCAGAATCCATTTGTTGTGTGTGTGTGTGTGTGTGTGTGTGTGTGTGTGTGTGTGTGTGGAATGTGGGCTTTATAAATGGCAAACAAAAGTGTCAAACGAGCTGGAGTTCGTTAAGGGACTGGGATCCTGCTGGAAAAACTTTGTGTTGGTCTCCATACCTTCCTTTCACAGGGAGCCCAAATCTATGCCCACATGAGCTGTCACTAAATCACCAGAAAAGAAAAAAGAAAAGTACGTCTTGTGTGTGCCTGTCTAGTAAGACTAAATGATTTGACTCATTTTCAAAGACAAATGAACGGCAAGTGAAAAATAATGTTTTTTTCTTGTTTTTTCGTGGGAGTGTCAGTGAGAGCAGGAGGGGAAGTGTTTTTGTTTTTTTTCTGGGAATTTGGCGCATTATCGCAACATGGCGCGTTTATGGCTGTGCCTTCTCCCTTCCTCCCGCCCTCGCTCTGATCCTGCTGTGGCTCACAGTTTATCAGGGCCCTTGCGAAGGACACTCTTTCGAGGTGAAAGACTTTGGCAAGCCCCTGCTCCGCTCAACAATTTCTTTCCAAGGTCGTTTACTTCCAGTGCAGCACACACACATGCCCACACACACACATGCCCACAAGCCCACACACACACATGCCCACACACACACACACATGCCCACACACACACACACACACATAGAAACACACACACACACGTACACACACACAAATGCGGACCCACACATGCGCACACACACACACTATCTACACCAATGCTGCTTGCGTGTGTAACTAGGCTGAAAGACAAGAAATGCTGCATGAAAAGACTTCATCACCCTTCGTGTGAAACTGTAAAGGATGCGAAGTAGAAGCTGTTTCTTCGCATGCAAGGAGATGCAGTTCTGCTGCAACCATTTGTACGTGCCCAAATGTATCCTCATGGTATTTTGTTAATGAAACGGCTCAGTATACAACACAGAGCACAGCTGTAGCGTTTCCCCCACGATTGCTGACACTGCTCATGGAGGGAGTGGGGGAGCGGTGGGTGGGGTGGAGGAGTGGGGAGTACTGGGGGGTAGGGGTGGGCTGGAGGAGTGGGGAGTACTAGGGGGGGTGGCAGGGGAGGTGGGGGGGATCGTTTTGATAGCTCCCACACAAGCCATGACTGAGGGTCTATCTTCTGTTGGATCTCAAATATCCTCTGTTTGAGTTCCTGACGAAAGCTTGTAGTGTTCCCCCCCACTGATGGTCTCGATAGAAGGGGGAAAAAAAAACAAAACAAAAAAAACTGCAAAATCCAGGAGTCCGTAAAAATGTCTCGGATCATGGCAGGCGTATCACTGTGAAGATAGAAAACAATACAAACAGGTCTCCAGGTGAAAACAATACACGAACTAAACATCTAAATCAGGTTTCAACATGAAAGCAGAGACAGATGGAATGTTGGCCTCCACATGAGACCCCATGGCGTACAACCTCAGAGTAGTGTGTCATATCTCACTTTTGTCTTTCCCTTTGGTTGGAAAAGCCTTGTTTTTAACCCTTTTTCTCTCTCTCTCCACTGTCTTTTTTTCTCTCTCTCTTTTTTTTTAGGTCAGAGAGACTTGTTGGAACGCATGTCTCTGTTATGAATCTTGGGAGGAGTGCCTTGCAGCAGGTCGACATCCGTAGCCTCGAGGACCCCAGCCCGTCCGGCCTCCTCTTCAGCGCGGGGCGGGTGGGACACAAAGAGAGGGGGCCTCCGGTGGTCGGGTGAAAACCAGATTTTTTTGTTTTTTCCCCCCCCCAACCACCTTCGCCGCACCAGCGGCAGAGACCAGAAAGGGTCGTCATCATCGTCGCCTCCAAACGATGTCCCCTGCCCACCCCATCCCCCCAACGCTCTGCCATGGTCACATGAGACCCTGTGACGACATCGAGAAGCCTGAAATCAAGCCTCCCCTTTGGTCTTCATCCTCCGAGGCAGCAGAAGAAGCAGCAGCAGAGCGCGTTGCTACGGTAGTCGCCGAGTGGTCGTGGGCGTGAACAGCCCCTCAGAGGTGGTGACAGTGACTCTACTAGCGGGGGGGTGATGTTGCTGGCGTGCAGTCGGGTGCGGCGGCTCTACCGTCAGCTCACGCTGCAGACCAGCCTCCTCCTCCTCTTCCTCTTCTGCATGGTCAGCGTGCTGGTGTCGGCCTACTTCCTGTACGGGGTCAAGCGGGAGCTGGAGCCGGCGGCGGGGGGCGGTGGGGCGGCTGGGCCGGGCGGGGCACTGCTGGGGGACGACCCAGAGCAGGGCACCGCCGACTGGGAGGACCTGCGCGCCGCCACGCCCTCCGCCCCCTCCCGGGGGGCCCTGCACGCCCGCACCGCCAAGCCCTCAGACACGTCGCGCACCGACCCCGTGGTGCTGGTGTTCGTGGAGAGCCTCTACTCGCAGCTGGGCCAGGAGATCGTGGCCATCCTGGAGTCGGCCCGCTTCCGCTATCAGACTGAGATCGCGCCGGGCAAGGCGACATGCCCACGCTGACCGACAAGAACCGGGGACGCTTCACCCTGGTCATCTACGAGAACATCCTGAAGTACGTCAACCTGGACGCCTGGAACCGAGAGCTGCTGGACAAGTACTGCGTGGAGTACGGCGTGGGAATCATCGGCTTTTTCAAGGTGGGTGGAGTAGCTGTAGATCCACAGTCAGCCAGACCAACAATGAGGATCGCTTAACTTCTCGGAAGTTCGATTAGAGCATTATGGGAAATGGATGCACGACCATATTGATACAGTCAGACGCATTAACGATAAGGCCCGGGTGGGGGGATGATGCTTTGGTGCATGCAGTTGGCCAAGGAGTCCATACCATCTAGGCAAAGACCTGATTTTGAATCCAACCCAAACTCATTTCCCGATTCCCACCCCATCCTTCCCACTCATTTCCCGTCTGTCTCTCTCTGCTGTCCTGTCTCTTTAAAGGCCAACAAAAACAAAACAATGAGTGCCAGTTAACTTGTCTGAGTGATCAGAACATTATAGAGCGGAGTGGATTACACAGCCATGTTGAGATGATCAGACACATTAAAGATAAGGGCCATTTTTAGTTTGATGAAAACATTGTGGAGTAGAGTGGATGCACAAGCCACATTGAGACGATCAGACACATTAACAATGAAGGGGCTGACGCAAGTTTCTCCAAGTTTGCTGAAACCGCTTGCTTGTGTCCTCATCTCTCATTTGTGAACAACACTAATTGCCTTTTGTGTTTGTGGTGTCCATTATGTGCTGGGTAATGATTGTGATAATGATGACGCCGCCGCTGCCATCAGTATGTGAGCACTCTCCCTTTGATCCCCCCCTGATTGCACTCTATTAAGTGCCCTCCCACTGACCTCAGTGACCCGTCCACAGTGGATGATTAATCAGCTCAATCTCCATGCTTACTTCCTGCATAGTTTTATTTTTGTTCAAGTTTCCACCCCCCCCCCCCACCCACACATACACAGCAATGTGTTCCCATTTTCCCCCTTGCTGCCCTCACTGGATGCTGCGGCGGGTCTGTAATCAGCTAAGCCTGTCCTGGCCAGGGTCATGTGTGCGGTTATAGCCCAGGGTCAGCTCAGGGCAGGCCTGTTTCAAATCAGCGCTGCGTGAGTCGGTCGGAGGTATGATAACCGCTGGTAGCTGTGGCAGGTCAAGAGCAGGGTGCATGTGGGTGGAATGAGCTGTGTGTGTTTGTGTGTGTGTCTGTGTGTGTGTTTGAGCGGGGTGGGAGGTGGGGCAGTGTTTGTTTATGTGTGTGTGTCGTGGGGCAGTGTGTGTGTGTGTGTGTGTGTGTGTGTGTGTGTTTTTCGGGGGGGGACTTGTGCTTTGTTGCTCACCAGCTGTTCGCCAAAGGCAGTGGTGGATTTTCAGCACCTGCTGCACATTACACAGTGGAAAAAAGTATATTTTTGTTTTGTTTTGTAGCGATACCTGAGATACACTTTCATAAAACTGTTTTTTTTTTTTTACTCAACAAATTATACAGTGTATCTTTATTTTTGTAACCTTAGATTTGCGCTTCTGGAACAGTTTTTTTTTCCACCTGAAGATTTTTGCATATGTGACTCATTGACACCATTAAAATAGTCCCAGGTGCTGAGAAGGTGTACATGCTTAGCTTAATGACTTATCTTCACCTCGTAATCGCTGTTAGTTAGGCTGTGATTTTAGACAACTTGCAGATACCCTTAGCAGATTGAACTTTCTCATCACCTTTCTCTCTCTCTCTTTCTCTCTCTCTCTCTCTCTCTCTCTCTTTCTCTCTCTCTCTCTCTCTCTCTCTCTCTCTCTCTCTCTCTCCCACTCTCTCTTTCTCTCCTTTCCTCATTTCACCTCTCTCTATCACGGTTTCTATTACACCCTCTCCCTCGCTCTCTTTCTCACTGTTCAGCAAACCGACACAAGCTCGCTCTGAGGGGGGGGTGGGGGGTTGTCTAAGGGTCTGTCTTCAGCTCTCCCACCTCAGTCCCATCACTGATTTCCCCACTGTCCTCCTCTAACTTTCCCCCTTGACCTTTACAGTACAGCTGAGCTCTCCACTCAGACGCTGAGAAAGACGTCTCTGGCTGGCAGAGCTGTTGATATCAGCAAAGCTAACGCGTGGGCTTTAATTACGGCCGTGGGTATTAACTCATTGAAGGGGCTTTTTCTCCGACTCCCATTAGACCCCTCAGTGTAATTCTGTATCCATGTCGTAGAAGTGTAATTAGAACACATCCCCCTGCTTTCCATCGCCACCTCAGCAGTTTGGTCCAGGATGTCGTCCAAAGGAGCAGTAGACATGGCAGGGTAAGGGCAGTTTCATCTCGAAGTCTCAGCAGATATTTTGAATTATTATAGGGTCAAATTTCCCCCCTAATTCCCACCACGGGGATTCAGTAAGCAAGTTTCATTTCAACCACTGAACTGGCAGCATTGTTTCAGATCAAATGGAAGTCTGTTATGCACTGCCAAAACAGTGATCCGTGTCAAAATAGAGGTCTGTAAGAATGATACCCCCCGACACATTGGCCAGAAAAAGTTCCCGCACTTTTCAGAACTAGTTTGCATGGATCCATCATTAGGGGACACATCCCGACCAACCCTCCCTCCAATGGCAGGCAATTTGTGCCAGTGTTTTGCAACCACTTTCAGAAGCACTGCTGGAGGTCTGCAAATGGTATGTGACTAAGCTCTCCCTTTATATTATGGATGGTTGGAATGTCATCAAATTGCTTTTCTTTCAGCTCCATTTCAGATTGGGAACAGAATGATACACGCACGCACACACACACACACAAACACAAACCAGCAGACACGCTCGCACACATATACACAAGCAGAAACATGTGCGCGCACACACATAAACATGCAGACTCACACAGACACACATACACAAAGACAGACACACATACGTGCGCACACACACACACAAACACAGGGGTGAAATGGGGTGAAGAGACAGGGTGTGGTTATGCAGGCATGTATTTTCTTGCCAAAAATCTTGGGCAGAGACAGCAGAGTGTCGGACATGACTGATGACACACGCAGAGGGCTACAGTCACTATTGCCTAATGTAATTCAAAAGCAATTTCCAGAAAATTTGCGATTTCCCCCTAGATGATTAGTCATTCCTCACTGTGATATGTTGTTTTCTCTTTAATTTAGCTTCCACAAAAGCCAATGATTTTGTCTGTGAGTAATGACATTCACCTTGAGAGTTAGATTGTCTTGATATAATCAAAAAAAACAAAACAAACAAAAAAAAACCCTTATATACCAACAAGTTGACTCATTTGTTCGCCATCTGTCTTGTCTTGTCTTCTCCGTCAGGCCAATGAGAACAGCCTACAGAGCGCCCAGCTAAAGGGCTTCCCCCTCTTCCTGCACTCCAACCTGGGACTGAGGGACTGCAGCATCAACCCCAAATCCCCGCTGCTCTTCATCACCAGGGCCAGGGAGGTGGAGAGGGGCCCGCTACCGGGCGACGACTGGACCGTCTTCCAGTCCAACCACTCCACCTACGAGCCCGTGCTGCTGGCTCGGAGTCGGACAGCAGAAACTGTCGGTGGTGGGGTTGGGGTTGGGGGCGGGGGCGGTGTTGGTGGCGTTGGGGGAGGTGGAGGTATGAATGGCCCCCTTCCTCCAGGGCTAGGAGGCGGAGGTGGAGGTGGCAGCGGGGTGCTCCACGCCGCGGTCGTCCAGGACCTGGGCCTCCATGACGGCATCCAGAGGGTGCTCTTCGGGAATAACCTGAACTTCTGGCTGCACAAGCTGGTGTTGGTGGACGCCGTGTCCTTCCTGACGGGCAAGCGGCTGTCCCTCGGCCTGGAGCGCTACGTGCTGGTGGACATCGACGACATCTTCGTGGGCAAGGAGGGCACGCGCATGAAGGTGTCTGATGTCAAGGTAAATAAAGTGCCAAATAATGAGCCTTCGCTAACGGTAAACCCTCTTTCATAGCAGAGCCCAATGGAATTTGCTTTCGCTAAGACAATGAAGGCGGAATGCAGTTAAGAAGTTTACCACTTTTCTTAGAGTTAACTTATCAGGCTCACTCACTAAACCACCTTTTTGAAAAGTTGCCCCCTGACCTGACTGCTTTTGTGTTTACACCTTATCACGTTGCAGGCTGAGGAGTATTTTTTTTTTTGCAGTGAAATTGGGCAACATGCAGCACTTGACCTTTGTTGTCTGCAGTGGTAATCTGGTTAATCTTCAGTCAACTGATAGAGGAGGAGTGTTGAAATAGCATCAGAGCTTAAGCCCCTGAGGTGACCTGTCAAACAATGGGATGGGACAGGTAACCTTGGGGGCATGTTCACACTCATGCAAGGACTGACAGGTGTGCAGGAGTTGCAGGTGGCAGACATGGGCACTGAGGAAATGTGTTTGCGTGCGTGCGTGCGTGTGAGTGTACTTATGTGGGTGGGTGTGTGCGTGCATGTGAGTGTACTTATGTGTGAGTGCTTTGTGTGCACCTGTGTATGGGTGTGTTTGCTTTTGTGTTCGCTTATGTGTGTGTGTAATTGTGTGTTTGCACGTTTGTGTGTGTGTGTGTGCGCTTATGTTTGTGTGACTGCTAGGTTTGTGTGTGTGTGTGTGTGTGTGTGTGTGTGTGTGCGTGTGTGTGTGTGTGTGTTTGTCTGTCTATCTATCCATGCGTGTGCATGTGTGTTGTGTTTGTGAGTGTGTGTATGACCGTGTGAAAGGGTGAAGGGGACACGAGGGATGGAGCCTTGAAGACGTAGTGTTTGCCCACTGGGGTAGACAGGCGCCCAGCAGAGCTCTCCGTGTGGGGAGAGGCGGCACAGCAAGGGAGTGTGACCCGTCACGCCCAGCTGTAGAGCAGCACCACCAGAGCCACTAGCCCCTGTCTGCCACCCCGTCTGCTGCCTGTCATCCTCAACACACGGGCATGATGGAGAGTCTGCAGCACCTTACACGGGGCGGGGGAGGAGGGGGGGGGGAGAGCTGATGGGAGTCACAGGTGCCTGAGCAGTGGAAAATAGGTTTCTTTCTTCTCTGCTTTCCTTTTTGTTTTTTGTTGTTTTTGTTTTAAGAAAAAGCTAAAAAAGATGAGGCCTACAGGCACTGATGCACTGACGCTCTGTAAATCAAGCACTGTCTCTCACAGCTGTCTTTATTTATCTCGACCTATCAAGCCTGTCTACCCCATGGTCTAGCAACATTACACCACAAAAAAAGAGAAAACATCATCATTTCTCAAGACTGCTCATCCAAAATGTTTTCTGCAGACTTCCCCCAGGCATGAACGTTTCAAGCATACTTCACATTTGATGTGAAATGCTGTTCCTCGTGTTTCGGCTTTCTTTTTCACCTCTTTTCCTGGTTGCTTTTGAATGTCTTCTGTGAAGACTCTGAGGCAAACGTTGAGGAGGGTTGAGTCTTTTACAAGTGGAGCCCCAATTAAAGCAGCCTTCTTTTGTGCACAGACCTCCTCTCTGTTAAGTGTGAGTCAGACCTCGACTGAGCCCGAGAAAGGCTGGTGGGTGTGGGGGGGGTGGGGGTGGGGAGTGGACGCTACCAGAGTGGTAAACAAATAAAACAAGAGGCCAACGCAGGCGGAGCAAGGCACCGGGTACGAAGGGCGCGGGGAAGGAGGGCGAAGAATCCCGGGGCCTGTTCTCGGGTCTGCTTACTACGGCACTGTTCCCCGCACAGCTGCGTCACAAATGAGTGCAGTCTGTTCCTGTTTGCCTATGTGTGAACATCATGTGCAGTGCTGTGTTGTGTTGTGTGAGTCAGGACTGAGGCTTTTGGTAGCAATTGTTCAGTTTAAATGTCAGTCTTTCCACAGTCAGTCTTCTTGCAAAGTTCACCATGTTGGTGGCCAGGCTCTTTGTTTTCAGGGCACATTTGCATATTAATGTGTTTGAATTCGACACAGTCGTATAGTCATAGGCCAACATTAAAAAATGATTTGGATTGGTCCAATATATTTTTTTCTTCTCTATAATCACACCCAATATGTCATCAAAGAGTTAATTTGGATTACAGACTGGCCCAGTAAATTATGTGGTTCCACAAAATCAATCTTGGGTCCTTTTTTATTGCATTCATATTTCCCTGCAAGGTCAGCTCAGTAAAAAGTGGTTGTCCACCAATAAATAGCAAATGCATAGCGCTCTGTCTCTTTCTCACTCTCTCTCCCTCGCTCTTTCGCTCATTCTCTCTTTTTCTCTCTCTCTCTCTTTCTCTCTCTCTGTGTCTTAGGACAGATCTTAAAAGTCTGCTGCTTACATTGCAAAAACCTCTTGTATATTTATAACGAACACTTTTCAAAACACTAGAGTTTAAGACTCCATTCTTAAATGCCTGCTACACATTGATTTGTGTTTTGTAGTAGTTAGCTTCTGTTAGTTCTTTATTGTCTGCATCCTTTCAAAATAACATATTCAGATCTCACACACACACACCCCTGTCTACAGTGTGTCTTATTGTGTACTGCCTGAGTATGGATGGCAGTCTGGTGCAGAAAACAAGTGCAAAAAAACTCCATAAATAAAGCGTTTAGTGTGTCTAATCCTGTTGCTTCTGCTATTTTCTTTCCACATTTTTGATTATATGTACTGTATTATTGTATTTTATTCTGTCTGCTGACTGTTATAAATGACTCGTACTCTTTCTGTGCTCGCTACAGCGTGTGCAATGCTGTTTATTGTGAAATCCGCTAACCCATGAAATGCAATTGACGAGAAAATGTGTTAGAATGCTGGAATATTAGAAACAGATGAGATTCAGAAAAGTGAGGTGCTAGTTCCATAGAGGGGGGTATGCCAATAGCCTGCTCTAGGTGTATTTGGCTCATGCAGCGCTTGTGAAAGAAGGGAATATCTGAGTAGATCAGGCCTCCTCAGGCCGTTGGGGTCCCTCTCATCTAATGGCTGCTGTCCTGCTTGCCCCCTCAGGCTCTGCTGGAGACCCAAAATGAGCTGCGCTCCCATGTCCCCAACTTCACCTTTAACCTTGGCTTCTCAGGGAAGTTCTTTCATGCTGGTAAGTTCAGCCTTTTATGACCCCACAGTCTTGTGTTGGAGTCCATTTGACTAAATAGTGACTATGAAAGTGTTCTGCTATTTTGATAATTAAAGCCTTTTTTTGTATGTACGATTCTTATATGCATTTGTGTATGCATGTGGCAGTTTGAACTGTAGCTTCAGCAGTTACAGACATTATATATTTTCAGTGAGAATTATTTGGAAACAGAAACATTTTTTAATTGTCAAACTATAAACACCCTGAATATTTTGTTAAACTGTGACTCAGAAGGCCTAATGAAAGTGATGTAGGTCCAGGTAATTTGTGTATTCACGTGTCTGTGTGTGTGTCTGTGTGTGTGTCTGTGTGTGTGTCTATGTCTGTGTCTGTGTCTGTGTGTGTTTTCCCTCCTCAGGTACCGATGAGGAGGACCTGGGGGATGACCTGCTGCTGTCCTACAGCAAAGAGTTCTGGTGGTTCCCCCACATGTGGAGCCACATGCAGCCTCATCTCTTCCACAACCAGTCGGTGCTCGCCGAGCAGATGCTGCTAAACCGCCGCTTCGCTGAGGTAGGACCACCGCAGCTTCTCTTTCTGCCTCTGTTTGTCTGTCTATCCTTCTCTCTGTCTGTCTGTCTCTCTCTCTCTCAGTGCCTCTCACTCTCTCTCTCTCTCAGTGCCTCTCACTATCTCTTCTCTGTGAGTCTGTTTCTCTTTCTCTGTCTTTCTTTCTTTGTCTCTCTCTCTCTCACACTCACTCTCTCTGTCTCTGTCTCTCCCCCTCAGCCCCTATCTCTCTCTCTCCCCCTTCTCTCTCTCGGTCTCTCTCTCTCTCCCTTCGGCCTTCCACTGTGTGGTGGTGGGACGTGTACACACATCTCACATAAGCGCATCTAGAGTTTGATCTGTGTCTCCCAGTGGGATCACTGAACAGTATTAGCTTTTAATTAGGCTGAAAGCAGTCACAGAGAGTTCATGAACGTGCCGCAGTCCCATCATGTAAAGCATGACATCCTTAAGTGTCATGTCTAATGTAGCCTGAAGCAGCAATGGCAAGAGAGGATTAATTCTGCTGCTGTTGATGATGCTGGTGATTATGATGTATGATGATGATATCATCTGTATCTGTTTAACGCCATGTACTTATTTCTCGCCATCTTAAGCTTACTGTACCTTCCTCATGCCTCTGTTTCTCTGCCTTCCTCCAGGAGCACGGCATCCCCACGAACATGGGCTACGCGGTGGCCCCCCACCACTCGGGGGTGTACCCCATCCACATGCAGCTGTACGAGGCCTGGAAGAAGGTGTGGGGCATCAAGGTGACCAGCACGGAGGAGTACCCCCACCTCAAGCCCGCACGCTTCCGCCGGGGCTTCTTCCACAGCGGCATCAGCGTAAGGCTTACTCATCTCTCTCTGTCTGTCTGTCTCTCTCTCTCTCTCTCACATGCGCACGGTCTCTCTCTCTCTCTCTCTCTCTCTCTCTCTCTCTCTCTCTCTCTCTCTCTCTCTCTCTCTCTTGCTCTCGCTTGCTCTCTCTTGCTTTCTCTTGCTCTCTCGCTCTCTCTCGCTCTCTCTGTGGCTTTGTTTCTCTCTGCCTCTCTCACCATGCTAGCATCTCTCTTCTGTCTCTCTCTCTCTCTCTCTCTCTCTCTCTCTCTCTCTCTCTCTCTCTTACACACACACACAACGACACACACGCACACACACAACGACACACACACACACACACACACACACACCCTTTCTGTTGTTCTCTGACTTGCCCTATTGCTCAGTCTCTCTGTCTCTTTTATGCTCTCTCTATCCCTCTTGATCTCTCTCTCTCTCTCTCTCTCTCGTTCTTTTTCATTACATGTTTTTTTCTCGTTTTCTTTGTTTCACCTGGAAGTCAGAGGCAGTGCCTCACCTACCCTGAACACAGATCAGATTCACATCAGAGCTCCACTGTGTGATGGGCATGGAGTTTCCAGGCACATCTTGATCACCAGGCAAAAAAAAAAAAAGAAAAACCTGATGGAGGTTGTTGTGACAGCCATTATTTATGATGTGAGCTGATTGAGGCTTGGGTAGCCAGGGGCTGGTCAAAGGAATTCCTCACTGCCCTGGCACTCCACCGCGGCTTCTGTTTGAACGCCACCGCCTCTGTCTCTGTCTCTCGGCGCTCGGGATCAAAACGGCGAAAGTTGAAACGCGTCATTGAATAATCCATGGCTGAGCTTTCCTCTAAAATGTTTGCTGGCAAGTCATGCATTCTCGTTCTCTCTCGACTAGAAAAGAACAAGAGCAAAAACAAGAGCAAGGGAAGGGAAGGGGGTGGGTGGGTGTGTGTGTGTGTGTGTGATGTGTGATGTGTGCCTGTGCTTGTGGTTCTGAGAAAGAGAGAAGCAGCAAAGATGACTTTTTAATGTTTCCTGTGCTTGTGTTCTCCCGTGCATAGAATAGCTCTCGAATTGTGACACCGTCTCTTGTGCGATAGTTAATGAATTTTTGAAATGATTGTCAGCAAATTAAGGGGGCTCTGCAAAATTTGTGTACAGCCTTTCGTTGTTGACAAAGAAAATATAAAAACAACAGGCGATCCATCAGAGCTGAGAAGGCACTCAAGGAGACAGCTCTGCTCAGGTGTTTAGACGTGTCAAGTGCTCAGTTTTAGCTTCAGTCGCTCCGTGGGCACATAATGTAATAAATGTCTTATCTCGTCAGTTGTTGTTGGCAAGAACGTTGTGGCTATATAAAGCATTTTATTCTATGTCCGGGCCCTGTTCAGTTTTATTTATTTACTGCTTGTCTGGCAGTCTGGTGTGACGTTGTCATGGCGATGTTAATTCCGACCTTGCCGAGTCCATGTGAAATATTCAGCCGCAAAGCTGTCTTCCATGCCTTCGCGGCGTCAACACTGCTCCCAATCCACTCTGTACCCAATCCACTCTGTACCACTCTTTTGCTCTCTTACAGCACACCTTTTGTCAAATATACGATAATGTCTGACCAGTAATCTTTTCAGGTCATCTGTCCAAAGTCTTTTCTATTTTGTCTTGCGTCCCTGGCCATGAGGTGTCCATGACTGTCCAGTTTTCTTGAAGTAGCTGTTTGAGTATTCAGCCCCAGACAGCATTCACAGAGAGAGACAGCTTTACTGACTGCTCAGCAACACTAAATATGTCGATTCTGCTGAAGATTCCTTTGAAGTTGAAACTGACCCCAATTTCAGTGTGTGCTTGTGTGTGTACTTGTGTACTCGTGTGTGTGTGTGTGTGTGTGTGTGTGTGTGTGTGTGTGTGTGTGTGTGTGTGTGTGTGTGTGTGTGTGTGTGTGTGTGTATACTTGTGTGTGTGTGTGTGTATTTGGCTTCCGTAGATTGATGACTCATGGTTATTTTAAAATCTGAGATTTATCCCTTGTGGCTTGTTCCCTCTTCAGGTTTTGCCACGGCAGACTTGTGGTCTGTTCACCCATACCATCTTCTACAACGAGTACCCCGGCGGGCCCAAAGAACTGGATAAACTCATCAACGGGGGAGAGCTTTTCCTCACCGTGCTCCTGAACCCGGTGAGTCACCCAACCCACAGCGCCTGGCCATGAAGGCAAGGTCGTCTTTCATGGGTTTTTCTCCCTCTGCGGCAGTAGAGTTTGCCAGCCCCACTACTACTACTACTAGTACTAAGACTTATTAGACGATTGCTGAATTAGCACACAGTATGTCCCAATACTCGCTCTGTCTACCACATTTGTCGAATGTTCATTGAAGTGAGGTGTCAGCACATCTGTGTTTACTCTGGCAGCAGTGTGACATGGCGCGCGTGTGTTTCGCTGTGTTTTCTGTCACTCACAGATCAGCATCTTCATGACTCACCTGTCGAACTACGGCAACGATCGGCTGGGCCTGTACACCTTCAAGAACCTGGTGAAGTTCCTGGAGATGTGGACCAACCTAAAGCTGCAGACACTGCCGCCCGTGCCTCTGGCCCACCGTTACTTCCAGATCTTCCGGAGGAGAGGGACCCCATCTGGCAGGTAAGGGAGGAATGGAGACGTGGCAAGACGGAGAGGAGGAGACAACAGCACACAGAGACAGAGGATGCTTGGCAAGCAGCCAGCCTGGTTATTGGAGCAAGACAAATCACAGGCTGTTTGTTTGTTTGTTTGTTTGTTCGTTCATTCATTTATTCAGTTATTTATTCTTTCCTTTTTTCATGTCTTCCTTCATTCAGTCTGTCTCTCTTCACCACATGAAAGACCATCTTGGTCTTTCAGCAACATATGCATCGTGTGTGCGCGTGCGTGCGCGTGTGCGCGTGTGCGCGTGCGCTTGTGCGTGTGCGTGTGCGTGTGTGTGTGTGTGTGTGTTCATTTTATGTTTAGGTTTGTCCAGTCTATACCAACATGGTGAAGACCATTTTAGCATGATATGTACTTTATGTGTGTGTTTGCTTGTGTGTGTGTGTGTGTGTGTGTGTGTGTGTGCGTGTGCGTGTGCGTGTTTGCACGCGTGTGTGCGCGCTCATGCAGGAAAGGTGTGAAAATGGGAGGGGGTGTCCAATCAGTCGGCAGACCCATTTGCCTCTTGCTCATGTACACACTCACGGGGGAGATGAGCCTCCATGCTGTTCGCCCAAGCTGCTGGAGACTATTTTTGTCATTTGTAGCGTCCAAACGCCTCCACCCCTCGCTAACGCAAAGAACCTTAAACTCGTTTCCGTGTCGGTCCAAATGATAGTTTGAGTATGCACACATTTTTCGGCCATCTGTTCCTGTCATGTGTTTTATTATCTATACGGCAGGCCTCAAAAAAAAAAACATCATTGCGCTGCAGTTTCCCTCTAATTGATTTAGGGGAAAGCACATAACGGACAGGGCTGGCCCAGGATTGTTGAGCAGCAGTGGATCAGCATTGTGCGTGGCCACCATCTGATGGCGTGGTCTGCTCATTACTGCATGCAGATGGTGGAGGTGAGGGAGGCTGGCAAGGCCACAGTTGGCGCGCTGGCTGGCAGGCAGGCGGACTGACTGACCCACGGGCTGTGTGCTCTTCTGTGAAAGATCTGCACCCAGATGTGCTGGCCACAGCTCACAGTCCCCTTCCCCCAAATATCGCACACGCGCACACACACACACACACACACACACACACACACACACACACACATAATGTATAATATCACTCATAAAGGGGCTTACGTACGCACACACACACACACACCACACACTTGCAAAGACACATACAAGCACACAAATGCATACATACAAGTAACCCACACACACACACACACACACACACACACACACACACACTAATCCAGGCCCATCACGAAACCTTCTGTAGAGTGTTAAGGAGCAACTCAGAGTGTCCTCCAGTGCCCTCGGCATGCTAAGCTCATGACCTAGATGACTGACCGTCTCTAGCCAATCATTTCCCCACGTACATGAAGAGCAGAGAGCACACCATGAGAATATATGTTGGGACATCCCAGGGAGAGCTCCCAAACAACTGGCTCGCTTGTCTTAGCATGAGCTTTGTGGAAATCTGATGGGGAGGAGGGGGTGAGGTTTGGGGGTTGCGGCAGTTATAATGAAGAGTTGTGTACTGATCCAGCTCCACTGCGGTCAAACATTCAAAAGCAAGTTAATTACAGACCACAGGCCGATTAGTTATTGGAGACATGATGCACACTGTGTGTGTTCTTGTTCTGTGTGTGAGCGTGTGCGTGCCTGCAAGTGTGTGTGTGTCTGTGTGTCTGTGTGTGTCTGTGTCTGTATGTGTGTGTCTGTATGTGTGTGTCTGTATGTGTGTGTCTGTGTGTCAGTGTCTGTATGTGTATCTATGTATGTTTGTGAGTGTGAGTGTGTTTGTGCGTGCGTGCGAGTGTGTGTGTGTGGGTGCGTGTACGCACGCACACACGTGCATTTGTGTATGACTAATTCTCTGTATTGGCTTAATGACCCAGTTTATTAAGGCCTTGGCGGAGCTCCCCGGGGCTGCAGCCCTCGCTCTGCTGCGTGCGTGCGTGCTGCTGCCGCTTGCGCTCAGTGCAGTAACCCCCCCCCCCCCACCCCCCGTCTCTGTCCCTGTCCCTACAGGACCCCTGCGAGGACAAAAGGCACAAAGACATTTGGTCAAAGGAGAAGACATGTGACCGCTTCCCCAAGCTGCTGATCATCGGCCCACAGAAGACGGGTGAGTGGAAGGAGATTAGCTGGACCCCCTTCATAGACCTCCTCCATAACTCATAAGACTGGATGTTTCCTGTGGTGTCATCTAGTGTGGACTACTGTGGTTCAAACAACGAGGTCAAATGTACAAGCGAATTCATAAAACAACAGTTCAGAGCCAACAGCAAAAGAGAGTCATGTTGGGAATGACACTAGCATTCCAAAATGTCATTTCAAAATGTGTGATTGTCTGAACAGTGATGTGTGTGAAATAAAGTTGTGAGTGAATGTATGAGTTAGATTGAGACGGTCAGTCAGTAAATCGGTGATTAAAAGGAAGAAAATGAGTGAGTGAGTAAGTGAGGGAGCGAGCAGGAGTGAGTAAATGTGAGAGAGTGAAAGAGAGTCAGGGAGTGAAAGAGAGTGTGCGCGGGAGGGAGACAGACGGAGGGAGGGAGGGGTGATGTCCCCTCTGTGCCATGTCAGATGGCTGTCGGAGCAGAGGAGTGTTTGATCTATGCTGGACAGGGCCAGAAGGCCCAGTGGCCCCTCGGTGGGTTCCAGAGCAGCTTAGCCCCGAGCTGACTGGGCACTGGCATGGTCGTCTACCAACTGCCACACTCACTGCACTCGCTTCATTTATGGGCTCGGCTGCTGGAAAAAAAATACACCCGGCCGTTCTTTAGGTTTTATGGCCGCCTTGACTGCAGGTGCACAGTGCTCTCTAATTTAACTACTTAAAGATGTCTTGAGGAAAAGAGCCTTTCTCCCACCAGCTGACAGCGCTGTCTTGAAGTGGGTTGAAAGCCAGGTCTGTTATTCATTTCAATGAATAGAGATTAGGGGGGTTGTGTCCGTGGGTGAATTTACACATTCGCCTGCTGTGTAATTAGCCTCCATGGACCTGGAGGGGTACTGAATGACAGACAAGCCCCTCCGTCCCTTCCCGATTAGTGCTATTCACAGTAGCAGTTATCACCGCTAAGTACCTCGCCAGAATTTTGTCAGACACAAAGTAACACACACGCAATCGTTCTATGTGTATGTGTATGTGTATGGGATGGGGATGGCTGATGTCTGCTTTCATGTTGAACAGTGAGTCATGGACCACCCCCATGGTTTCATATGGCAATTCAATCATAGTAGCTTACCTAACTGCAGTGTACCATGCCAAAAATCTTTAAGATGTAGCGCGCATGCACGCACGCACGCACACGCGCACACACACACACACACACACACACACACACACAGAGCCCATGGGTGTATGGGATTAGGTGTCTACCATCATGTTGAACAGTCAGTTATGGTTTCACTCTCATGTCCCTTCAGGCACCACGGCTCTCTATCTCTTCCTGGGAATGCATCCCGACCTCACCAGTAACTACCCCAGCAAGGAGACCTTCGAGGAGATCCAGTTCTTCAACGGCCGCAATTACCACAAGGGCATCGACTGGTGAGTAGTGCCCCGCCCGCCCCTCCCACCTCACTGGCGTTTGCCAAAGCCAGCCCGCAACACGCGTCCCTGGCTCTCTTCCCACCCTCATTTTCGGCCCTGGTTGCCTCATGCTTTGTTGCGGCGCACGCTTGAATTAAGACAAAGAGCTCCAGCAAAGCACCATCTAGTTCACAGATACAGAAAATGTTGGTATGCGTTTCAGTACGAGCAAGCAGTAAAGGAAATTGCAGGCAATTTTCCCCATCAGAGGAAGAGATTATGTGGCCTTTCAAAGGTTGCTTAGCCATCAACTGAAACAAAGACTCACCAAGGCCAGATCTCTTTTGTATCATTGACATCTCTCTCCCTCCCTCCCCCTCTCCCTCTCTCTCCATCTCGTTCTCTCTCTCCCTCCCTCCCTTCCTCTCTCTCTCCATCTCTTTCTCTCTCTCCCTGCCTCCCTTTCTCTCTCCATCTCTTTCTCTCTCCCTCCCCTCTGTCCCCCTCCCTCTCTCGCTTCCTTCATCTCTCCTCTTTCTCTCCCTCTCTCTCCCCCCCCCCCCCCTTCCTCCCTCCCTCTCATTTCTTTTCCACTCTCTTGTCGCTGCCTCTTTCTTGCTCCTTCTTTCTTATCTCTCTCTGTCACGTGAGTAAAAACACATCACCCTTTCAGTCCGAGCTCACCAATACAGACAATCAGTATGGAGGCCTCGGAAAGGTCACGGTAGTTTTAGAAATGCCTTTGTCCTCCAGCTGCCTTTTCAGAGTTCTCCCGATCCTGTCGATTCCTCTAGGTTCCCGCGAGGTCATCAGCAACAGTATTTGAGTGTTTTCGAACATTTGCTGACGACCTGCTCTGGTTTGTTTTTGTTTATGTTGTTTATGCTGTGTGTTGTTTGTTTTTTTTTGTTTTTGTACACAGGTACATGGAGTACTTCCCTCTCCCCTCAAACACCAGCTCAGATTTCTACTTTGAGAAGAGCGCCAACTACTTCGACTCGGAGGTCACAGCGCGCCGAGCGGCCGCTCTCTTGCCCAAAGCCAAGATCATCACCATCCTCATCAACCCTGCAGATCGGGCCTACTCCTGGTACCAGGTCAGAGTTCCTCCCATGGCAGTACCTATCGCACAGGGAGAAAACAACCTCTTGACCCAGATTGAGGCCTCTATATCCAGTATTAGTCTTTGAGATTCTCCTACCAGTTCTCAAGGCCCAGTGGTTTGACCTTTAGTAACCTTTTACACTTTAGCCATTAACAATAGTGGCAGCAGTGGGTCAAGAGGTAAAGCAGTGGACCAGTGATCTAAAGGTTGCTGGTTTCATTCCAGCTTCTTTTGACCTGGTCTGAGTGTCCTTGAACAATGCACTTAGCCTCATATTGTACTGGTTAGTGCCCAGTGGCAGCCGTGTGAGTGTGCGAGTGAGTGTGTGTGTGTGTGTGGGCAAATGTGAGGCATTAACAATGTATAGCACATAAAGTCCTCTGCTGAGTAGGAAAGCCCCTATATTAAAGTACAGTCTATTTCCTGTTATATTTTTTGCTGCTGTTTTGCCAGTGGTTTGGTAACGCTGATCAAAGTGACCACTCTGCCACTCTGTGTCTCCTCGGCCCAACAGCACCAGCGGGCACACGACGACCCGGTGGCGCAGAAGTACACCTTCCACGATGTCATCACGGCCGGGCACGACGCCCCCGCCAAACTGCAGGTGCTGCAGAACCGCTGTCTGGTGCCGGGCCTGTACGCCACCCATCTGCAGCGCTGGCTCAGCCACTATCACCCCAGCCAGGTGGGTGTGGGAGGAGAACCATCCAGTGCATGCATACATCTGAATATTTGTGTGTGTGTGTGTTAGTGTGTGTATGTGTATGTGGGAGGGAGGAAGGGAGGGTGTGTGTAAATATATGTATTAGTATGTATTTTCCTGCGTGTGATTTTTTCCCCTTAGTATGAGTATGTGTATGTATGTTCCTGTGAGAGAGTGTGTGTCTGTGTGTGTTTGTCTGTGTGGGGTGGGTGGAGTGTAAATATATGCATGAGTATGTATTTTCCTGCGTGTGTGTGTGTGTCTGTGTTTGTACATAATTGTTTTTGTGAGTGTGTGTGTGGGAGCAGGCTTTTTAATGTGAGTGTGTATGTGCAAGGGCATGTTTGTTCCTGTGTGTGTTATTTAGTATATAGTATGGAAATCGGAAAAGATATCTGTTCAGTCAATATGCTATTTGGCAATCCCGATAATGGTGGAATGTGAATCAGGACTGCCATTGGTTTTTGTGTTTGGATTTAGGAAATGGGGCCTTTTTGATAAGTCAACTTCTCAATACCACATATTTTCCCCAGAAAAACAAATGTTTATTTATCGCTGTGAGATTGGTTTGGTGGGTTTGGCTTCACGCGTAAGGAATGCAAGTAAGAGCAGTAAAAAGCAAGATGCTGGAGAGGAAGCAGCAGAGCAGAGCGGAGCAGTGCTGACAGGCGTGTCTCTGTCTCCTGGCCCTGTTTGTTTTTTAGATCCTGGTGTTGGACGGACAGATGCTCAGGACGGAGCCGGCGTCAGTCATGGACAAGATCCAGAAGTTCCTGGGGCTCACAAACGTTCTCAACTATCACAAAATCCTTGCGTAAGCTTTTGTCTGGTTTCTGTTTGTGTCTTGATGTTTGGATATCAATCATTTTTTCTCTCGGTTTGTTTAGACTGATGCTCCCTCTGTCTCTCTCTCTGCCTGTCTGGCTTTGATAAGGGATGGGGAAGGTGCCATGCTAAAGGGAGGGGTGATGGCAGAGAGGCTGACTGTAGCTGTACGGTCACACTAAAAAACTAGCAAAGCTGTAAAATCACTCAAGACGCTCATAAAGCATCGCTGAAACTTTTCCTGTAGGCTCATGTCGCCCGTAACGTTCACGATGGGGAAACTTTTAAACCGGTTGTGGGTCGTTTACAGCCAAAGCACATCACAGCTAATTTGCATAACGTTGAGCTGCCTTAAACTTTTTTATTTTTAAGTCGCTCTAATTAACCAAACATTGTAGCTCATCATTTTTGTTGTTTTTGTTAATAGAAAGTGAATTACCAAGAGCAAATTTTACAGCTTTAGTAGGTCTTGGTTTGAGCACACAGTAGTGCCTGGATGTGGGCCAGTTGAGGGCCTCTTCCACCCCCTGAGTGGGCGGCTGGCCGTGGAAGCTGCTGCTGCTGCTGCTGCTGCTGTCTTCACTCAGCCAGGCACCTAACCTCCCTGACAGCTTTCATGCATGTCTCTCGAATCCATCATCATCACTGGACCTCCTGTTCCACCTGCCTGTCTTTTCCTTTTCTTTTTTCTCTCTTTTTATTTTTTTTTTTATAACACCCACCCCCACTTAATTGATCTCTCTCTCTCTGTCTCCTCCTGTCCAGAGTTGCTTACCTATACTTCACCTCCTCCTCCTCCTCCTCCTCCACCTCCTTGTGCACCCTCATATTCTCCACTGCCGGACTACATAATCACTAACCCAGGCACATAAACAGCAACATCTGTTAGTCACATCCCCAGTGGACAATGGGAATGTTTTGTCCCGTGTCAGCTCTTTAAACAGCGAAAGCTGTGTGCCATCTGCTCTTAAAACGCTTTCCATTAGACTGACGTGGAAGGATCTGCCAGCTTATTTATTTATTTATTTACTTATTTACAACACACACTCACACCCTCACACCCTCACACCCTCCATCTTTTTTTCCCCTCAAAGATTATCTCAATTTTTTTTCCCCACTCCTCTGTACCTTGTTCAGGTTTGATCCTAAGAAAGGCTTCTGGTGTCAGCTGTTGGACGGAGGCAAGACCAAATGCCTGGGCAAAAGCAAGGGCCGCAGATACCCGGACATGGACGCAGATGTAAGTTTTTTTGGACCTCGGCACCACCAACATTATGACAAAAAACCACAGTCAGCAAGCCCAGTGTCTGTTTCGCTAATAGCGAAAGATAAATTAGTCCCAGAAATAAAGCCTTTACAGCCTTTGTAAGGAGCTGCTCTTGAATTTATCTGCTGAAATTTGACACTTGGAAGCAGCGCATAAAGCCCAGGCTGATTTAGTGTCACCCTCAGCAGAAGTGACAGGTCCCTGTCAGCTCGCGCTACTCTGGAACATCAGCAAGGGCCCTGCAGCATTGGCCTCACACACTGCACTGTCCTTAGCAGACTTGGAGAGGGAAAGAAAAGATGGCAGGAGAAAGAGAAGGAAAAAAAATAGAAAGAGAGGAAGAGAGAGAGAAACGGAGAAGTCCTGATACTAACTTCCAGTCCTTGGAGTTACCTTGAGGCTTCTTGGCAGCCACATCAAAGCTAATTAGCAGGGAAGGACCGGGGTCACGTGTGCGCTCCTCCTCCTCCTCCTCCTCCTCCTCCGCAGACGCAGCAGCGCTAGCCAGAGAGGAGGCGGCAGAGATGAACCCGAGACCCCTAGGCGGCAGTCAGCCAGGGCAAAGCTCCCGGAGAGAGCGAGAGCGTTAGGGATGGAGGGCGCAGTGGGACGCTGGCACTGCTGCTGAGCTCCCCTGTGTGGGGACGGGCGGACATGTTGCTGCCTGAGCGCACGGCCAGCCACGGTGCCCTCTGTCAGAGCACACCTGTGTGAGAGAGTAAAAATAGACCAAAAAAGATGCTGCAGAGGGCATTTGTACAGCGAAACAACTTTGGAAAGGTCCAAGGCTCATTTGTTCTGTTGGCAAAAGTTAAGCCATTTTGTTCCACATGGACAATTGGAGATTTCATTTATTGAGCTGTGAAGATTAAAGATACTAAGATTTAGGTTGGACTGAGTAGCATTTAGTATGTAAATATATGCTTGTGTGCTTGGACGTTGCGACATCTTCCACAGAGGTAACAACCTCAGGGCACATTGAGCACTGCAAATTGTGCAAAAGCCAGTTTGGAGACGAACATTTTTCAGAGTGTATAAGTACTTTTTGGCTACACTGTATAGGTAGCCAATAATAGTATATGTAACGGATGCCAGCTAGCACAGCTCGACGTTAGAACCTTAGTAAACCTTCCTCCCGCCACCTCCAAAGGATATCTTACTGACTTAGCTAATAGCCTATCTTTTAGCTCACTTGGTAGCACATCTGTCTCCCAAACCGCAGGCGCGGTGAGGTAGCAGGTTCAAGCCGAGGGCTGGACTGTGCAGGACAACCTCATATAAAAGAATATGTATTTGTCAGCAAATATACATGCTCTTCTAACTGTGTACTTTGTCTGAACTTGTCTCTTCCTTCTTCCCGCCATGGCAGTCTCGTAACTTCCTGAGGGATCAGTACCGGGAGCCCAACATCGAGCTGTCCAAGCTGCTCTATAAGATGGGCCAGCCCCTCCCCAGCTGGCTACGAGAGGAGCTGCTGCACATTAGGTAACAGGAGGTCCCCCTCGCGCGGCTGGCCACACTGCTTCAGCGTGACCAGCCCCCAAGGACACTCTTTCTGCCCCACCTCCCACTGCATCGACGAGGGGGGGTGGGGGGCACGGCTTCTGCACACACCGCCACCAGAGGCAGACAGACTGACTGACTGCATCCGACCCCCCAGCCTTTACCGAAATCCCACCGCCAGCGACCCTTTGGGCAGCCCGAGTGACACTGGCTGTTAAGAGGGGCAAAAGAGCTGGAAGGAGCACCACCACAGAGACTAGGAAGGGGACAGTTTTGGGGGGTCAGGCCTCAACGTGGAGTAGGATGGGGTGGGGATATCGCATCGCATCAATGAGAGGACGAGAGCGATTCGACGGATGGACGGATTGAGACCCTGCTTCGAGTGCAGACGTGTAAAGTAAGCTATAGATAGCCACAGGTCCAGATGGGCCGGGAGGCACAGACACACAGAGAAGCGACGAACCACAGGGAAAAAAACAGAGACGCATTTTTTTTTCCCCCACTCGTGTCAACAGTTCATCTCCCATTCTCTTTTATGCCTCCATGTTGGAAGAGACGCACAAACACTACACTACTCCCACACCTCACCCCCTTTCATGAAGAAAGAGATCGTAATTTGACTGAAATCGTGCCAGTCTTTAAAGAATACACTAGCCAATCCTTCAAGAGTAAGTGCCAGGGTTGAACACTCATTTTAAACCTTTTTTTTTTCCTCCACTGTCACACACTCACACACACACACACACATTCATCGTTGCTAGTCACGGAGCACGAGAAGAGAGCTGGAGCTCCGTGAAGTTGGTGTTTGTTAGATCGCTCACCAGGTCGTCAGTAGGCAGGCTTTCAGTCACATAATCTCTCTCCCTCTCCCTCGCCAAGGGTACACAGTATTCAGCAGAAGCAGTAGCTGCAGGATGCAGATGAGTCTGTTCTCTGTTTGTAGGAGACATATCAGAGGATCTCGCTGCTAACCCACCAGCCACCTTCTCTGTGGATCGCGCCCTTAATATTATCCACAGTGGTTTCCACAGTGGGCGGCCTAAGAACAGCACTGGAAGGTGAGGGGGCTCCACTCCCTGTAAGCAGAGCAGACAAATCAAGGTGGCAGCCATTTTGTGCAGTTTTGGCCTGTGTGTGTCTGCAGCAGACTGCTCCACATGCGTTGTTAGGATTTGACTACACCGTTTTAGTGAGACCGCAGGGAGTGCTTTCAAGAGCATGTCACCCTAGCTGAGGCCACACCTAACATTAGTTCACACTAGAGGATAACATTACTGGCAGGACCGCTCTGCAAACACACTCACACTCACAAGAACACTCTTCATACATATCCACACCACCCACAGCCCAAAATTCATTTTGCAAAAATATCATTAATGATAGTCAAAAGGAGTACAGAGAACGCTTACTATGTATACAGAGTACATATCCCACCTCCCAAAATGTTCACAGTATAACCCCCCAACCCCCCCCAAAATGTGAAGAAAATCAGGAGATTATCATTCACTAAAATCCTCCTCCTCTGTATACATGCATCATTGTAACATTTGCACAACGTTATACTGATGGTGAAGCATCTGGTTCAGCCAGGAAAACAATAATTTACATTACTTTAAGCTAGTGAACTGATTTAATAGTCAGTTATGCATAGCAAACACTAAGGTTTTATTATTATTATTATTTTAAAACCACAGCCCAGGCTGACAAAATGGCATTTGGGGATGAAATCACAAAATTTGACTTTTAGTGTCTGTATGTAAATAAAGTTTTATGGAAGTTTTTACTGAATGATGCATTGTGGTACTACAAAGAAAGATAAGCTACACCCATGTCCAATGTGAAAATCCCAAATATTAGTTCAAAGGTGTTACAGTAGGGTCCATATCGTGTTTTGCTGCCTTAACCGAATCAACCAAACCAGTTATTTCAAAAAGAAAAAATACTGAAACATCAATATCATTTCAGTGGGAGCCTTAAGAGGGAGATCTCTTTCAGTACAGTGTTGAAATATGAATGTGAAACAAAAACTGGACTCTAGACTCTCATTAAGAAGCTGCCTGCCATATCCAGCTATCCTTGACTGGAGAGGAGGCAGGTTCCCACAAGCAGGTCTGACATTGGACAGCCACCCGTCTGACAAGCAATGTATTGCGATTATTATAGCACCACCTCTGCTTTCATTGTATCTTTGGAACTTGGTCTACTTTAAAACATGTTACAACTTTGCAGTGACTGTGTTAGTTCAACAATTTCAACTCAATGACTGTGTTAGTTCAACAAATTCAACTCAACTGCAGAAGCTTTTTTTGCCATCCAAAGGTGATGTATTAGAATGTCGAAGAATTGTTCTGTCTTTAATGCTGAACATTTGCATTGCCGCAGGTGGCCATGGAAGACAAAGCCCAAGGACTCGCACTAGTCTTTGCAAATAAAGGCCACAGTAGGAGAAGTAAAGTAAAGTTTACTAACAGGACTTTATGATGTCGGTCTCACTAACTGTGTATGGGAGTAAATAAAACAGAGCCCCATTTTCTTGATTTTATTTTATTTTATTTTTGTTTTGTTTTTTTAACATAAACATACTTTTTGCTGTTTGAACTGTAGAATTAATGAGGATGTCTTTAAGCGCGATGCAATACGACCCTGTTCCTTCCTGTGAAGCACAAGCACATGGGAGCCGTGCTCAAGCACGCCATCACGGCATCAGACCCCATTTGCAGAGAGCAGCAGAGCAACACGGCAGCTTTTGGGTCTCTCGGCCCACAGGAGAGCAGCCAGGCGCGAGGGGAGATTTTCTATGCCCTTTGAACATACACCCACATGGCAGTGAGCAGGAGTCTTCGAGGCCCCGACAGTGAGATTTGTTCCTTGTCTGTCTCCGGCGTTTCAACCCTGTCCCATGTCAGTTGCATGAATTATTCATGAGCGCAGCTTGTGGTCTTACCATGTTTCAAAGCATCCAATTAAAAAAAAAAGCCCTGTGCGTTCAGTGAAGTCGTCTTTGAAAAAAAGCAGAGGAAAGGGTTTTAATTGGATTTCACTCTGTGATGTTATAGACTGTTAATTTGCTCTGGATGTGATGCTAAGCCTTGTAGGGGAAGCATAGTGACAGCACAGTGTATGCTGTTGCTTTCTTTTTTTTTTGTTTCCCACATGAAGAATGTAAGCTGGCTATATTTTCTGATTTCTTGTGTCACCAAACACATTTAACTGTTAGTCTGAAATCAGTTATTTATTGGCTATATGGACAGGCTTTTACTGTACAAATTATTACACATTGTGTCCGTTTTCACAAAAGAAGTATGTCTGTTGAGATTCTTTTTTTGTCTTCATTCCCTATGGAGGGATGTAATAGGCTACATATCCTCTGTGATTTGAAAACATCTGTGTCAAATGGGTTGCATCTGGGGTCAGCATTTCAAAATCTTTTGCAAAATGGTATTATCAGTTGTCTTGAGAGAGTGGAAAGCTGGTTAATCCTATTTAAGGTACTGAAGTATGCACCTTACATGGAACACTGTTCGGAGTCAAGTTGAACATGCACTCACCTAGAAACCAGGTGTCCATGCTGCTCTCATTTCAGTTTGTGGGCATCCACTTTTACTCCCCCCGGCCCTACACACACACTGTCCCCTAACACATGCCATGCTGACAATGCAATAGTAAATTGGTCACCTGCACCAAGCACAAAGTCCTGTGGTTGAAATAAGGGAGGAGATCATGGATCAAATGGTTATTAATATGTTTCAGCTGAATGAACCTTGTTGACAGAAGCTGCAGGCTGATTCTCTCTCAACCCCTGATCTAAGACGAAAAGATCCCAATGAATCTCACACTGCCAAGATTGTGCTTTCTGTATGATAATGTAGGTTATTAATTAACAGTGATCATTATGAAATAACTAAGGAAATAATAATAATAATCACCTGGACTGTACAATCAAACATATTGTTGTTAATATTTTTTATTGTTGGTAGCTAATATTTTTGTGATTAATTTACAAATAAAGAAACCACTGTCTTTTTAACTTGTGACTTTGTCCTTTTCTTTTCATGAACAAAGGGTGGGGATGCAAATCATGCCTCTTCCTCTGAAATATAAAATATTATCAAGTTCACTTGTTTGAGCCTTTAAATAAGACTACTTGGGAGGTGAAGAAGTAAATGTATTTCTGGTGTTTTGCCAGAGGGTGGCGCTACACACTACAGTTATCTCAGAGACATGTCGTAGGCGTGTTTTTTTCATAATATATAAAAATCACATGGACAAACTAATTCATTAGGTAGCCTGTGTTTGGGTGATAAGTAATTCATTAGCTCGGCACAGAGTAACTCAGAGCGTTGTAGGCCTACTCAACATACAGATATACCTTATGTAACCTGGCCAAGACAGTAATAGGCATCCCAGTAACCTAGATTCCAAGAGCTTAAAATTAATGTCTTGAATTGTAAGAATATTTTCGATTTGCAGAGAATGAGGAAAACTTGTAATAGGCTATTGGTTCATTAAAATATTGTTTCCACACAACATTTTTCATCATCACTGAAAGGAATTAAGGAAATGAGTGAAAATTAAGTTAGCCTAAAAGAGTTAATGAAAATAGATTAAAGAACGAATGATAAATAGTTTCATTTTAATTTCAGTAATGCCTGGGAACGTTTTCCTTTAAAAGAAACAACAAAAACAAACAACCCGCAGCTGTAGAGCTAGTGTAGTGACAGTAGGCTATCACAGCCAGTATAATGTAAATCACTAGCTGAAATAATTACTTCACTATATTTTGCTTTTTGCATTTTGAGCATTTACACACCCAACAGTTCTTTATAAGTGTATGCATACATATGCTTTCCAATCGCGGTCCTTATTACCTACAAATAACACTTTTATTCTAAAATCAAATGATCCTCCTACCAATGGTAGCTTCCGGTGGCAAAGACTGAATGTTGACCCGGTAGAACTTGTTCCTTCCTTTCCTGTTTCAGCCTCGCACCGAGACGTACAGAATAGTAAGTGCTGTATGTTACAATCTGTTGAAATCTAATGTTTTGGAACAACATCGGACCTACTGTGTTCCCGAAATACTACATCTTGGTAGTAGATAATGTGGAACATGACTATATTTCATCTTTTTTGTGTATTAAAGTATGAAATATTATGTGGTTTTCTGTCGCCTGCCTGCGCTAGGGTAGGCTACGTACAAACATTGGGGCCTTTGCATGTAGCCGGTTTACCTACATTTTAAAATGGAGCTGTTTTAAAGATAAGTTGTAGCTTCCTAAGTTACTTTTATTTTATTGTAATATCAAAGTTACGTTCAAGTGGCTTGTATGGGTGGGTTTTCAATGGTTAGAAGTTATCCCTAATCTGAAGCTAGCCGATGCATTAGCTCTCGAGTCGACGCCACATTGGCCTCTCTCAGTGCACCCATTTGAGTGTAGACAGTTGTCAGTATGTTAGGTTTTAGTTATCTGCGAAGACTTTACTATTACGAATCAATAGTTCTGTTGCATCTCCCGGCCAGACCCATGTTTTCTTGTCTGACATGTCGTTTGTACCGTTAATCTGTAATGCATAGCATCTACTGAGCTAGGTTTTTAAGCCCAGACCACCGAGTTACTATTACCCTCCAATTCGTTGAGGAATAAAAACTTTTCTTATGTCTTGTTTCAGCAATGGCACCTCGTAAGGGTAAGGAAAAGAAGGAGGAGCAGGTCATCAGCCTTGGTCCCCAGGTTGCCGAAGGCGAGAATGTTTTCGGTGTCTGCCACATTTTTGCATCCTTCAACGATACCTTTGTCCACGTGACTGACCTCTCTGGCAAGTAAGTATCCAAACACACACGAGCATATGCCCAACTAGTCCGATTCGCCTTTTAGATGTCCTGCATGAGGCCTTGTTTGGATGCGCATCTGTAGTTTGTACACTGATTAATTAGAGGTCCTGCTCATCTACAGGGAAACAATCTGCCGTGTAACTGGTGGCATGAAGGTCAAGGCTGACAGAGATGAGTCCTCTCCGTACGCTGCTATGTTGGCCGCCCAGGATGTGGCCCAGAGGTGCAAGGAGCTGGGCATCACTGCCCTCCACATCAAGCTGAGGGCCACTGGTGGAAACAGGTGAGCATGTTTATGGTGATGGAAATGTACCTGTGTTTCAAAAGTATGCTTTTTATGCATACAATCTACAAATGTTTTGTTTGGTAACTAGCATTGGAGGTGCTGTGGAAATATGACCTGCAAAACATCTGAATTTGAATGATTATAGATGATAATAGATGTTTCTAGTAACGCATGTCACATTAGCAATGGAAACGCAAATTGTTTAGTGGGATTTCATGACAATACATGGCTGGCACCTGTTAGCTGACAACTTCAATGCCAATGAATCTTAAAAGGGAGTAGGGGAAAAATGACCCTCCTAAGTTGGCTTAATTAGCTATTTTGTGAATGAAATTGCTCTGTGTGATCATTGTAAAATATCCTCGCTATTTCACCAAACTGTTGGCAAATGTAGTTGGGTGCATGAGGTATTGACTTAGACAGGGCTGTATTGCCCTTGTGCAACAGCCTGTGCATCTCAGTGTCTGTGGCAAGTGGACCACTAAAAGTATGTTCACTTGGGTCTCACATACGGCCTACGCTAGTGTATGTGCTCGTTTACAATGAAAAGTGATGTTGGCTGCTTAGTTAGTTACATTTCCAAATCCTTTCTTGGTGTTTGTAATTCTAAATTGAAAGCTTTGCGTTCATTAAACTGCCATTTGTTTGTAGCTTGGATTTGATTTTTGATTTCCCTTTAGTGTGTTAATGGTTTTGACTTGATGCTGGGTTGGGCCTGTGCATACTCTGTGTTCAACTTCGTTAGAGTTTGGTCAGGTAGTCCATCTATCGTGCAGAGAAGTGGTGTAGTATCGACTAACGTTGATGGCCATTTGTTTGACTGGGCCTATAGGTAGGACTACAGACTACCTACAGCCTCAGTCATAAACTGGCCATCAGAATGGTTAATTTCAGGTAGACCTGTGGACCTTTATTTTGATTATTTAATTTTTGCTGCATTGGTCTGTCTGTCAAGAGTATAGGAATGGGAGAGGGTGGCAGTGTGGGTTCTGTGGTGCACAGTTGCAATGTAATTTTTCATCATGCAGTTATAATCACAGGCTTTTCAGAATTAGTTAGTCATGTCCACCCTGCAGTCACAAACCTGGCCTTTAACAATGCCATTGATTTTGTCTTTTATTCTGGTATGACGTGGTTGTTGTTAACTGATGGTGATGTTGATGTCTTCCAGAACCAAGACTCCTGGACCTGGTGCACAGTCAGCTCTGAGGGCGCTGGCCCGTTCAGGCATGAAAATTGGACGCATCGGTGAGTGGGAACCCATCCCCATCACAACCCCCTTCCCCTAAAACAGACAGCCAGGCTTTGAGACTACAACCTAATACAACATATTGCTCCAGCCCTTCATTAAATTATATCACTTCTAATGACTCAAATCCTTTCTTTAGGTAGCTTAATTTTTATTAGTGAAATCACCCGTCTTGGCTGCACAGGTAGAATCAGGTAATTTTGAATATGTGGTGCAAGACTGTAGTTTCTAAAGCCAGGTTGTCTGTCACTTCCTCTCCCAGCTATCTATTGCTTTTTTTGTTAAGCACAAACTGGGACAGATAGCATTTGTAGGCAGGGCTGAGTGGTCACATCATTATGTGGAGAGCCAATACTTGAAGACCTCTCAATTTATACTTCACTTTTCAGGTCTGTCAGTTGTGAAGTTAGGTGTTGCTGTTGGTATATCAATGCTGTGCATGCCTCAACACTGCCTAGTAATCCAAGCAGGTTTGTGTGGTGGCTGTCAGCATTACCAAATAGGCAAAACAAGCCACACATGTTATGTATTCCAATAGGATATACCATTGCAGAGGGCCTGCTTGGTATTAATGGAGACAGGATATGTCCCAACAGGAGCTTATTTGAAAAGGAAAACCACTCGGCCTCCTTGTTGAACTCTTAAAATGAAAACGCTTTCCCTTTCTGACTGAGCAAGCAGCAGTAAGGTTCTCAGCAAATGAAAGGCTTTGCAAGTTGTAGCGTGCTGTGCCTGTAAATACAGCTGTGTTCTAGCAGTCTTGTTTC
Source organism: Setipinna tenuifilis (assembly GCA_030347295.1). Taxonomy (NCBI): domain Eukaryota; kingdom Metazoa; phylum Chordata; class Actinopteri; order Clupeiformes; family Engraulidae; genus Setipinna; species Setipinna tenuifilis. The sequence goes on from CM059272.1 coordinate 23,272,095, forward strand.
TCACATGAAATGCCTCGGTCTGACAGACCTTGCCCTTACGGCTTCTTGCTCTTGTCACCATGAAGGTTTGTAGACGCATAGGGATAGCATTTTCTTTGTATAATTGATTTCTTGTTCAAACTATAATAGCACCAAGAACAAACAGTAGAGTATACATACAGTAGGGTCGTTTAACAAGAAACCAGGTGTTTGGTGCATTTGTGGGCAGCTTTTCTTTATTTGTGCAAGTTTACCTAAACCAGAAATGTGTAGTCGCTGCATCTGTTTGGTTGTATTGACAATGTATATGGTGCCTTACATGTTTGATTTTGCTCGTTGCAGAGGATGTCACCCCTATTCCATCAGACAGCACTCGGAGAAAGGGAGGTCGTCGTGGACGTCGTCTGTAGATCATCTGGGTTTTTCACTCAATAAAAAGTCGGATAACAATTTTGTGTTGTGTGTTCTGTGTTGTATGCATACATGGTGCTGCCACCAGTTAACAGCCTTTTCAATACACTCATAATTCAGCTGTGCATTTGCTGTTCAGTTTGGCATGTTGACTTAATGCTGACATGGCTGACTAGGTAGTGGGATCTGGGCTGACATCTACTTATCGTTAAGAACCATTTTGAAAGGTGTAGGAAGCACATATCGTCAACCCTGAATATGGCTAAGATGCTCTGTCTAAGAATGCAGTGCATGTGTAAAGCATAACACATTTGGACAAATGTATTCATTAAGTGTCGAAGGGTCATGCCCTGCAAACTGTTGCCCAACTGAAATGAATAGCACTAAGGCCTTAAAACACTGGCAGTGACATTTCTCAGAAATGAAGGCAATGCTGATGGTTTCTCAGAATACAATAGAAGAAGTGGAAATCTGTTGTTCTCCATGCTCCCCACAAACTTTCTCACTTCACTGCACTGTATCTGGACATGGGGGAAAAAAAACAGTCACTTCGTTTTTTTTATTCAAGCTCTTAACAGTTGGTGTTTTGAGTGTGGCCTAGTATCTTAAAGGAAATGAGCAGGGCAAAGAAAAAAAATTCCCCTTTTTTCCACTCAGTGGTTTAGATGTCTGAGACGAACCGGTTTCTGATATCCAGGTTTCATAGGGTAATACCAGGAGCTGCTTCCTTGTAAAAATGATTTTTGCCAGCCACACAACCAATGGGTGGCTCTAGAGTGTTGAGTCGTGTGTTGCTTGGCAGAACTGTCAGGCAAAGCGCTTCACTGATGAAACATGTTTAAATGGACACTCAAATTTTCAAATTTTGGTATTTTCCATCAGTGTCTTCCTTGTCTGGAAAATTGACCCATGATTAGGTAATCAAGGACCAGTGACTATTACATTATTTTTTTGAATAACAAGACAAGGCAGGAGTTTTGCTTATTTTGAAACAACCTCAACAGTTGTTAATATGAGCCTGACAAGACCACTAATAAAACACCAAATGAGGACAAGCTTAAAACATGGGTACACAAAGGAAGTTAAAGTGAGGTTTTATGTTCCCCTTGAAGCTTAAGCTTTTTTACCCCTTAGAAAAAATACTGAAAATGCTGCTCACCCACCCTGTTATAATTAGTGTATGGCATTAGCGAGGGCAGGTGGGTTTAGACACAAAAATTGAGTATTTGATGTCACCTTTCCATGTCTCATCACTCATCCAGTATCACAGAAGTCAGGAGTTTGAACACTTCGACAGAGTCTGCCTCTGACAACAGATGATGCATCTCATCATAGCCAATGAGAAAGCAGGAGGAACAACACAACCGAAAGCAGAAATGTGTCTCTGGTACTTTCCACTGTGTCTGGGCTGGTATTAGTCCTATTCTTCCCGAATTTCTGCAGAGTGAACATCTTTAAGTTGTGTGTGGTTCTGTAACTGTGAATTTTAAGAAAAATGGCTGATTCTGAGACACCTCTTGTGACCCACAACCCTCAATCCGCAAGGTAAGATTATACTTTTAAAAACAAAAAACATTAGAGCAGTTTTCTTATGAGGTGTTATTTTTCTTGTGTGTTTATGTTTGTATTGTAACAATTTAATATCTATAAGTAATTTCTATAATATAGATGTGTTTTTGTCTTTCAAGGGACATTTTAAAACAACATTTATTATAAAAATATGAAAAGCTCTAGGAGCCTAACATAGTTTTCGGGGGAGGAAAACAGTGACGCATGGTGTTTTGAAAAATGATTTCCTGGATGTTATTTTAAAGAAGTGATTTTTGCTCAAGGTTTTACAGAAATGTCTATTTTTAATAAAAGGAAAAGAATAATAGTTTGCCATAATAATAATGTTTTAATAATATTTAAATATTATTTTAAGTTTTCAAGTTTTAATATTTAAAATATGAAAAAACAAGGTCAACCATGTTTTTTACACTCACATCAACATCTACACTCAATCAGATTTGTGATTTTGTAACAAGCAACTCATTTTTGATACCTCTAGACCTTTCCCAAGGTATTACCTTTTATCACAGTGGTCTAACATCTCTGTGACAGGGACTCCAACAAGAAGGCCCTGAAGGCGGCGGGTCTGACCCTGCTGGCATGCCTGCTGCTGGCTGGCCAGGGCCTCACCGCCTACCTGGTGATGGGCCAGAGGGGCCAGCTGCAGGAGCTGGACATGCGCATGCACCGGCTGAAGGAGATCAGCAGCAGGAGCGCTATGGGTGAGACAGGCAGGGGCCGCCCAGGTTCATGGGCCACTGTCACAAAGACTTCAGTTTAATATAACAGGAAGAGGAAGGCTTTGGGAAGCAGTTGTAGCTATCGTGACTGTAAAAAGTGTCTGAAACAATTGAATTTCAGAATTCCTGTACTTTATTAATAGGGAAAAATATGTTGTTTTATATTCATCAATAATATAAAATAATATGGAGTTCATATTTTTGATGAATATATATTGTATGATATATAATATATTATATGAATTATATATTGATCGATTTTTCTCATTTGTATCACCAGGCAAAACATGTTGTATTATATAATATAAATGATCTATGTACTTTATATGGATTCATTCTTCTGTAACTGCATTTGTATCACCAGGCAAAACATAATGTGTTATTATAATATTATATAATACAAATGATATACATTTCCTTCATATTGATTGATGTTTTCTGTAACTGCACTTGCATTCCCAGGCCCAGCCGCGCCCATGAAGATGCACGTGCCCATGAGCTCCATGCGTCTGCTGAAGCTGAAGGATGAGTCTGCCGACAGCAAGGTACGCTTCTTCACTGTCATCTCCATTTTGCCACCAAAGAGCTGCAATCAGAGTGGTGCGCCACTAGGTGCCATTCCTCACTGGACTGTGTCCTGATTCGCCCCGATCCGAAAGATGATCCGAGAGTGTGTTTGGTTCCGTTTCCATTTTTCCTTTTTGGGTGTTCAGCCCGGTCATGTTACTTTCATTTTCTGCGTTTCAGGACGCCGCGGCCACACCTCCACCCAAGGATGGTGAGCTGGAGCCATAGATAAACAGACACACACACACACACACACACACATATATAAAGATACACATATTAAACTCTCAGCTCTGTGTACACCTCCCTCTCAAGAGCTGACAAAGCAGGTGTGTTTCCTGTCCCAGCAGACAGCTCCCTCACCCAGTGCCAGAAGGAGTCCCAGGGCCTGACCGACACCAGACTTCCCTCCTTCCGCCCCCAGTGCGATAGGGTGGGCGGCTACCTGCCCAAGCAGTGCTGGCAGGAGGTGTGCTGGTGTGTGGATGCCAATGGGAAGGAGGTTCCTGGCACCGTTGGCAATACTCAATACTGTGCCAATGGCAGAGTGATGGCTGCACAGGGTATGACCACTTCACTGTAACAATAATAACCATAGTAATAATAATAATTATTATTATTATAATGGGAAATTTTCTGGTTAGCCAAAATAATTATTGTAGAGTTGCTAAGCTTATTTATTTCACTGGACTTTCTAATGCATCTCTCATCAAGAAGGACCATTATAGTTTATAGAGTACTGTAACGCTTTTTTTATTAAGGAAGTTTTGGAATATACATCTTCTCCGGGTTAAGACCAGGGTGTCCTTAGAGGCTGCAAATGTCCTGCTCTCACTTCACTGCATTTATATATAATGCAATGCAATACTGAACGAGAAAAGCTCACATTGTGTTGTGTGTACTTTGTTCAGCCTTTGCAGCTCCTGCCCTGCTCCTTCAGCCCAAGGTTGAGGAGGCAAAGGGTAAGTGTGAGGGTTTTTTTTTTAATCACAAAAGAGAATATCATATTTACATATAAGGACTTGTTGAGACTGAGTGTCATTTATACTTCTTTGTTTTACAGAGAACTGAAACCTGAAAGGGAACAAAAGTGGTTGTCCATTAAAGCTTTCTGAGGCCTTTTTTTCCAACTGAAAAAGATTAAGCTTTTGATTTTGATACATGTTTTAGGCATTATGTCCCATTCATTACATTTATTGAGAGAGTCTGCAGATAAATGCATTTTTACTGTAAGTGATTAAGAGATGGGAATGTGGCAGTGTTGCCGTTGCCATATAAGAGCTTTTTGTTTTGCACGTCTGTTATATATCTAGCGTTGCACTGATTGTTGAGGGACACTGTTTTAAGTAGGGTTTGCTTACCATCTGTTATTGATTTACTGAACATGAAAATGTTTTTTTTTTCTATTTTCTAATAATAATTTCAGATTTTCTATAACTGAAGGAAGTGTGCTCAATATACCATGTAAGAGTGCAAGCGATACTATTAAAGAAATAAAACAACCACTATAAAACAATATTTTTAAGCATGTGTTTTTTTTAACACTTTGTGAACAATGTTTGTAGTAGTGATGTATCAGGAAGCTAAGATCACAGATTATTCACCATTTAGCTTTACAGATTTGATTTGCATTTTGATTGTTTTCATTGCTGCTTTGCACAGCTGAAAAAACTGTACAACAAAATGATAACCAGCAGGAAGTGTTAGTCCCATTTCCAGTGCCCTATCTGAGAAATAATTAAAAATAATCTTAAAATAAAACACTTAGGCGTATGTTAAAAAAAGTTGTGATGGTATGACTCATAGCGGCACCTCAACAAATATATTGTCACATATACAGAGATAATGAGACCACCCCAGTTCACCCCCAAAAATGTGGTATTGTTATATATTTAATATTATTATTATTATCAAATTTGTATAGCAAAATTCATACAAGATGTAGCTCAAAGTGCTTCAACAGTTTGGCAGGAAAAAACACAAGGCAGCATTTGTTGTGTCTTGATGGCGCAGGGAAAGGTCGTTCAGGCACCGTTGACAGTTCCTGCTTGTGTCCGTAGGGGCGACGGGTGAGGAAAAACTCCCTGAATTGTATGTGGTTTATATAAATAAATAAATAAATAAATGATCTAAATAGCATTGCATCACATATAGGGAGGGTGTAAATGTTGTGTATACTATGGTTCTTAAGTTTACTTGAGTGGAGTCTGTTTGTTTTAAACTATTTTCTGTTATAGCTATGTGCCTGATGTGCAAGACTGAGGTCTAAGAGCAGGGATTTTTGCAGCTGACGCAGAAAACAAACCAAAAAGATGTCATTTTGTGTCATTTTATGCACCTCACTCTCACTTCCTAAGTACTGACACGCACGCACGCACGCACGCACACACACACAAAGTCAAAATTACAATCAATTAATTCTAAACACTACAAAACCAGTCACCTGATTGCTTTTGATGGCACAAAGTTGTGCCCCGCGCGCTCACCTTGACCAGATTTCTCAACATCTAACTTGCAGAAAGAAATGTAGTCCTGGTTTTGCTGACATCAGTGACTTAAAAAAAACAACCCAAGCAATCACCGGTGTTAATTAAAACAAGACTCCTTCATACAGAACACAAGATGAAGATGCTTGGACAAAAATACACAGCAAATGATCTCAAATGATCTGAAACAAGTGCAAATGCTTTTAAGAGGATATTTATTTGTAAATCAAAAAGACAATGGTTCCAGTTTCCAGGTTGTATGTAAAATTAAAAATATTTGTCCACATGCATGCACTTAAACTCAAAACAATGTCAACATTTCAAAAGAAAAACTGCATTTTCTCATAGATGTAAATACAACAGCTCAATGTTTCATTAAGAACATAGAGAACTTCGGACAAAATACGTACAATAGTTTTCATCTAAGGCTGTTTACAAAGATACACACTGACACCCGGGCAAACTGCATAGCAGTCAAGATTTGCTATTTATCTTCCTTGTCTTGCCAGACAAGTCTTTTAATGGCACCAAATTATACCTGGGTCTTTAAAAACATGATGGCACCCTGATATACAGGGTATATAACTTTCATGCACATCAAAACAGTACCTAAACACACTAATCTTTTTTTATACTTTGTGCAGCATACAGCAAAATCTTCTGGAAAGAAAATCTGTAGAATCACCTTACAAAAACGACGGGCCCATTTAAGAGAGGTAGCAAAACAAAAGCTTGCTATTTTATGGCCCTGTATGAACACTGTCTCCAGCGCTAACACCAGTACAGATCTAGTTTCAAATACGAAAGGCAGAGCTGACAGAGGTTTGAAGAGGCATATAATTAGCATGGTGCAAATAACACTAGAGGGTAGGGACCAGATATTGGGGAGAGGGGCCAGGGAACCTCAGTTAGACAGCCAAAACATTTCAGAGGACCTTAGAAGAAACTCAGAGGGTCCACAATGTACAGTACATTTCAAACTTAACTGACACCAGATTATAAATACAAAGTGCCACTGCAAATACAAATAGATAGGCTTAATCCACAACACGGGTCAGAAATATCTTAGTGTGGCTTGGTCAGCAATCCCTCATCCATGACTTTCGGTTCTAGAGCAACTGGAGGAAAAACAAGTCATTTGGATCCTTTCTTGAGGGAGCTGAAGTAACCTTGTAGGGTTGTTTCAATATTGGGTACTTTGTAGTTTTGTGCAGCAAAAATGCCAGTACATGTCCCTACAACTACACCAAGGATTGCAGAGGAACGGAGCTTTGCTATCACGTAGCCAGCGAGAAAACCCTTTAGGAAGGGAGAGGAAAGGACACTGCCCCCCTGTAAAAGGAAAAAGGACAAAAACAGTACTTTCTATAGAACTACTTTCATAAAGCGCTTTTGCAGAGTGAGGAAACAGTAGTCCTCCATTGGATACAGTTTCCACAAGATCACTGAGCTCACTCACATTGGGGACACCAACTTGAACTTCATCCTCCAAGCGCTGCTGGATGTTCTCAAGCTGGTCTTTCAGCGTTGCAAGGTCTCTCAACTGCCTCAAAGGATCCTGAATTTAAAAATGCAATCAAATGTTTTAACGATAAACTGAAGCAGGGTACGTTAGATACTTTTGATCCGCTCCCTCCTCTTCCCGAGAGGGTTAAATAAATGGCTCATGGGGTGTGCCTTAAAAACCCACAAAAAATTCCTCGATCAAAAGTTAAAAATGCTACTTCATTATTTTCACAGCCACGACAACCAACGTTTTAATGATATTTAGATATCATCGACGTCTGTTAGCGCATATTTCAATGCATATTTATTTACAGTAGCCATTGTGCACTTCCGCATGTGACAGTGGGCTTATGTGTGGAGCTACTGTGGAAACTTTAGCCGTAACTGGAAAAAAACCCTAGGAAAACGCTTTTCGGCTGACGAAATTACAATCAACAAAGAACACGCATAGTGCTCATGTGACGGGAATGTGTCTGTTATCCTTCAATGGCTGCTTTATGCTTTAAGACAAACTATAACCAAACGTTATGAAATTGTACTAACCTTGTCATTCGCCATGTTTAGTAAATTGACTTCTTTGGATTCGATTACACACCCTTGGAAACCGTTGGACTAAATCTGCATGTGATTGATCGAGACTGATTGTAATACACAGGGAGCGGCGTCAGAGGGCAGTATTTACCAATCTACCCTTAATTTACACATTTCATATGTTTGCCTTGTCTGTGCTGCTCATTAAATAGACCAACGAAAGAAGCCTGAGACTGATGTATTTGTGTTTGTCTGACTTTCTTTTAAGTTGTCTTTATTTATCATGAAGTGGATGTAACATTTAAGAAATGAGAGGGCTTTGATAAAATGCTGGATGACATGAACTTGAATTATAGGCTATTAAGTATATTGGACCATCTCACCTCTGTCACAAGCCCATGCCTTGCATTTGCACAATGTTGTCAGAAATCTTAGGTATTTTTTAGACTCCTCTTTAAATTTTAACAATCACATCCAATAGTTCAGGCAGGAGCTTTTTTTCAACTCCAGAGGCTCCTACAAATTAATGCCAGTTTCATCTCCTAAGGACATGAAAAATTGTATTTATGTTTTTATTGACTCTACTCCTTAGTGGACCTATGTAGTACCTTCCTGCAAACCAGTGAAGTTGACCACATATTAGCCATGTTTTGGTTCACTTGCACTGCTTACCAAACACTAAATTGATAATGCATTTTTTACTATTGTTTTTAAAGCCTTAATGGGCTAGCTGCTGTAATAGTTGTGCTACATTAATAAAGACCATACTAAAAATTACTACTTATTTATTGAATGGAATCATGAAAGTAAAAAAAAACATCAAATGTTAATTTTTTAATAAGTATGTGATTCATTTATTTACATAAAGTTTGATGTTCTAAAATATTGTGAGTGAAAGAGGAGGAGAATAACCAGCAAAGCTCTTTAGGGCTTCATTTGCTTATTACCAAATCCTGATGTGATGTGAAAAACAGTGTACACACACACACACACACACACACACACACACACACACACACACACACACACACACACACACACACACACACACACACACACACACACACACACACACACACACACACACACACACACACACACACACAAACAAAAGAGAGACTGTGTGTATCATGTGTCCAATACCTATTTAGTCGTGTGGTCTGTAATTAACTTGCTGAATGGTGACAGGAGACAGGACAGGACACAAGGCTTCCTTATCACCGCAGAGGATCGCACACACACAGAAATAGATAGCAGCTGAATAATGTGTAAAAAAATGTTTACGCAAAATCTATGGCTCTTTAGTCCCAGATGAGCAGTAAACTGTCTGATGTTGTGTACAACTTGTTTTTGCCCACTGCTGGAGCTGGCTCTGTTCTTGGAACCTGCTGCTGCATCTGTCCCAGCAGAGCCCCTCATCCCTGTCACCCTGGTGCAGCCACACGCAGGAGCCGAATCCCTGGTTGCCGTGGCAACGGAGTGATGGAGGCAGGCGAGGGATGATGCAAACGGAGGCTGGATGATGATGACGGGGTGCTGGAAGACGTCAGGTTTGTGTCTCTCTCTCCGTTAAGGTAGACCGGCTGAGATCAGGCATCATAGAGACAAAAGAGCCATTTAAATGTCAATTTTCTCAATGACATCTTTGGCTGTAATGTACTTCCACCGGTAATGGTAATGTCAAGTGGGATTCTGACTAATTTAAGGAGGCATCGACCATTTTCAGGCAATAGAGATCCAGGCACCTCTGTGTTTGTGGTCTTTGTGATGTCTTAAACATTTTTTTTTAATGAAATGTCTGTCCATTAGTTTAAATAACCCAACTTCCTTCCCTGAAAAAAAAAATTCTTTCTGGTACAACCACTATAGCGTTTACAGAGGGGTTTTTTTTTCAAACATTTGTACAATATACTGAGTGAACATAAATTGTATTTTGTAATTATTTGACATTAATCTTAATTATTATTAATACATTTACGCAGTTTACTATTTATTTTACTATTTTTTCTATCACAGCAATCATACTGGCCTGATATAAATCATGATGGTGTCCCTTTTCATTGTTGTACCTCTGGAGCATTCACAGACATCCTTAAAGAAGATCGGGGGATGGAGGGAACAGGAGGAGGGAGGAGGGAAGGGCGGGGGGGTTGTAGCTGCGGGTCTCACTGAATGCAATCGCAGCGCAGGGAAGAAGAAAGGCGGCGCCGCAACCTAACATCCAGCATCCCCTTCAGCACCGACTGAGCTAAATAAAGGGAAAGAGAGAGAGAGAGAGTGTGTGAGAGAGAGAGTGTGTGAGAGAGAGGAAGAGAAAAGAAAGGGAGGGCATTCACACAAAGAAGGGGATGGGGTTGTTTTGAATGTTGTTACTGAAACAGTTGTAGTGCTTAGAGGCAACAACTTGGAGAGAAAATCGAGCAAGACAGGAAAAGAAGTGAACGATAAGAAGGGAAAGAGAGAGATAGATAGACAGATAAAAAGAGAGAGGCGGGAGCAAGAGAGAGACAGAGGAGTGTAGATTTTAATCCTCTTGGCATGTGAGAGAGTCCCCGGGTGCTTTGCGCTGTGTGTGGTTGTTACGGGTGCGCAGAGACAGAGTGTACAGTTGGTCTTGGTGGCATCTGTGAATCTCAGACTGGAATGTGTCTCAGCTAACCCAGGGGGACCAGGACAGAACACTGCTCACTATGTTGGGGAAGGATTACATGCTCGCCATCATCATAGTCAATTATGACGGTGAGTACACACACACACACACACACACACACACACACACACACACACACACACACACACACACAGGAATAGCATTATGTGCTTTGACAGACCTCTACCCAAGTAGCCTGTCCTGTTACTCTCTGAAGCGTGTTCAAAGGGTGTTCACTATCTGCACTGGTGTTCTGTGTGCCGGTATAGGGCCACCACTGCTTGCCGTACCACCTGCAGGACCACAGGAGCTGTGTCATGTAGGGCTCAATCGCTTCTTTAACTTACCTTTAAGGAAGTGCTCGTAATTGCAAAAGTAAACTTCACAGTTTGCTTAAGATTATGTTAAATGAATTATTACTGTGTATGTTTATGGCGCCGTTTACCAAGTTGCCATTTTGTTAAAAAAAATTTGTCTGTACGTATTTTAGACAATATTTAGTTGGGTGACCTGTATTGTACCATCTCAGGTGTATGATATCTGTTTCTAAAGTTGAAATCTGCCCTACAGATTTTATACTGGCTTGTATATTGTTAAGTAGGTTGAAGGTAACACATTTGCAAATTGTCATGCATGAATACACACACACACACACACACACACACACACACACACACACACACACACACACACACACACACACACACACACACACACACACATACATACACACACACACACACACACACAAACACACACACACACACACACACAAACACACACAGATGCACACACACACATACACGCTCAGGGTGCTGGTGAGACTGGATATTTTTTGTGGAGCTTGTCTTTCACTAAACAAATAATTTTACATTTCCATTAGTCACAGTCCTGTTGATGATTACTTGTATTGTGCAGACTGTGCAGGGGTCAAGGCTAGCCATCTCTGGGGATGCTTTAATGCATTCCAGGGGTTACATCTGCCTTGCTACGTCACCAGCCTTAAAATAGCCTTCTCTCTCTGTCTGTCTCTCTTTCTGTCTCTCTGTCTCTGTCTCTGTCTCTCTCTGTCTCTGTCTCCGTCTCTCTCTCTCTCTGTCTCTCTTTCTCTCTGTCTCTGTCTGTCTCTCTCTCTCTCTCTCTCTCTCTCTCTCTCCCTCTCTCTCTCTCTCTCTCTCTCTCTTTCTCTCTGCCTCTGACCTCTCTCTTACTATCTTGTCTGTCTTTCTGCTGGTCTGTTTTCTCTTTCGCTGTCTGTCTGTCTGTCTGCCTGTCTGTCTGTCTGTCTGTCTGTATCTCTCCATTTTTTTCCCGCTAAAAGATTGAGACAGAGACAGACAGGTTATGATGGAGTGACCATCACTAGGGTTATGGGTGTGCTCTGACTGCCATACCAATGAGCCTGGCTCTTTGGTGTCGCGGTCAAAGTGCATGTTTGGTACCCTGGAGACCTAGGTTCGAAGCTGGGTGGGGTGATTTCCCCTCCCCTTCGCTACACAGACAAACAGAGAGAATAACACAGATGTTGGCCTCTACACCAGTGACCTATAGCAGGGGCATTAAAACAAATGTTTCAGCTACAGAGTGTTGTAAAGAGCTGTGGACTTTGTGTAACTGAATGACAAAGGATGTTCACTGATTGAAAATGATGACCCAGGTGATGGGTCCAATAAGCAAAGGCAGAACAATGACATTTAATGACCAACCTGTACCCTTAATGTGTTACATTTGGAAAGAAACTGAACCTATTCTAATAGTCCTCAAATCACATCATTAATGTATACCTGAGGTGTCAAAACTCATCATTTAGTATACATGACGATTGTCAAGTGACCTTCTTAAGGTGGAAGAGTTAAAACAGAACATGTGAGCGTCTGGTAGCATGTGGCTGGTCCTAGAGTTTTGTACCTTCAGTGATGTTTGACAGCAGGGCTCCAGATTGATTTTATGATCCGCCTTGCCCACTAATCCCTCCGACAAGCTCCAGATCAGCTGACCAGATCAGATCACAGATGCCACCTTTGGGATTTCTATACTCCAGATGTTGTCAGACTTACTTAGTTGCACACACAAATACAAACACAGACTCTTGCTTCCTTTTAACCTGTCCTTCATTGCCATCGTCATCATCATCATCATCATCATCATCATGATTATCATCATCATCATGATAATCTTCGTCTTCATACACAAGCAGGCACACACACACAAAAAAAAAAAAATATTTATACATTTTGTTTATGTGTTTGCATGTTATGTAGCCCTCCTGAACAGAAGGTATTTGGCCACTCTCTCTCTCTCTGTCGGCCTCTCTCGCTATTCCATAAGGCCATTGCATTGCATTGTTTTCCACCGATGTGATTTTTCTAATTTGAGGCACAATGGCTTGAGGCTTGAAGGGGGAAAAAAAGAGTTTCAGGATTATCTGCACAGCTGCTAGTCAGGGACTCTAACTCCCCAAAGAGGGGCCATTGCACTTGCTGGTGATTGGCCACTTCTGGGCTGTTAGCTAATGGGCAGAAGCAGGGCGGCAGACACTTGGACAGATGACTGGATCAAGTGGCCTCGTCATCAGTCAGTGAGTCACGGAGGTACGAAGAGACACTGGACCTCTCTGCTCCACTTCACACAGACCTGCTGTCCCCATGGACCTCTCTGAGACACTCCACACTGACCTGTCCTCCAAGGGCATTTCCACACATAAACGAGGAGTCCATGGAAAAAAACAGGCATGGTGACAAAATGTAGAAATGATTTTTTCATTTGATTTTTATAAGTAAATACAAATTTTAAAATGCATCTAGCTCGAGACTATGCTCGTTTATTCACAGGATTACTTTTGAAAAAAAAACAGGGGTTTCAATGCAACCACTGATAGGGGGAGTGATTTGAAAAATGTGACTTTGTGGCTGTGCCCGTTTTTCCCCTGGACTCCTCAAATATGTTCCGCATGTTATCTCTGTCTCTACCCTGAGTCCTCTTTTGACACTGAAGTACAAAGAGCCCTGCACTTCTCTTATCCACCCCACACACAGACCTGTCATCTAAAGGATATAGCTTTACTCCACCCCACACAAACCTGTCCTTTAAAGGCTCTGAACTTCTGTAGTCTGCCCCGTACAGACCTGTCCTCTAAAGGCTTTAGCTATACCCCCCGCCCCCCCAACACACACACACATACACACACATACATACACACAGACCTGTCCTCTAAAGCACTGATTCTTAAACTAGGGGTCGTGACCCCCGGTGGGTTGGGTCGCCTTATAGACAGGGCTACTGCTCCTCCGAGACAAACAATGTAGCTTACTAGCCAAATTTCTTGTGCTATTAGCCAGCCTGGAAAATGGACAGGTCTAGCAAGACCTGTTAGAATGGGTTTGGGGGAAACGTGGGGTCACCAGACTCCTTTTTTTTTTGTGGGGTCGCTAGACAAAAAGCATGTGAACCACTGCTTTAAAAGTTTTAGAACCACTATGTTTTAGAACCACTGCTCTATAGGTTCTGGACGTACTCGATCCCTCACAGAGCCGCGCTATGCCCCATTTCCATACATAAATCCATCCTATAGGTTATCTCTGTCTCAACCCCTTATACCTCCATGGGTTCTTTGTTGACCACACACTAATGCTCCATTGATTTGTACTATTCCTCTATTTCAACCACGTTTGAAGGCCCCTTGGCAATGTGCATGGTTACGAATGAGAAGAATGCAAATGCTCTGTGTCTATTTTTCTGCATTGAGCTTTAACAGCTTTGACCAGGCACGATACAGGAGATTGGCAGAATCAATGCAGTAAGGCGGCCAGCTTTACTTCCAGAGGTACACATTGGCAGCAACATGAGCGATCGTAGAGAGACAACAGTGACACTGGATGAGGCAATTGTTTGTGTGTGACATCAACACACACACACACACACACACACACACAAACACACACACACACACACACACACACACACACACACACACATGACTCAGATATCCATGATCCCACCGGTAGGCTGATGTTGCTATAGGGACTGGTTATATATTGCAGGCTCCCAGTGGAGTTCATCAATAATTCACAAACATCCTCTCCAGCCTCCACTGCTGTTACAGTTGCACTCGCCTGTGCTCTTCACATGAAAGACTGTGTTACAGGAGAGGAGATCATGAAAACAGTTACATTAAACACACACACACGTACATGCGGTTTTCAGAATGGAAACATATGACACTAACATACTCAACAGTGATCTTGTGGTTATTAAATTCTAGCCTGATGTAAAAAGACTAGAGTTGATTAGACTTTTTTCTGCTGTTTGGAGATAATCTGTCATTAAGCCTCGTCTGCTGCTGTCAGTGCCCTCATATACTCATCTGACTGGCTTGTGCAAAGTGAATAGATGGTCCTGTCTGGCCAACTGGCTCTCCAGCTGGTCTCCGTCATAGCGTAGCCCGGGCTGGCAGCGCGGCAGGAGAGCCCCAAGTGCTCAGCACGGCACAGCAGTGTGGCACGGTTATTACAGCTCCTTTTAGCTCCTGCACCACCAGGGGAAATGAAAGGTGTCTGGACAGGGCTATGATTGATGACCTAGAAGGCTGTGTGAGGAAAAAGGGGGGAAACAGAAAAAGGGAGAAAGAGAAAGAGTGAGAAGGAGGGGGGGTGGTGAAGAAAGAAAGAAAGACAGAGAAAGAGAGTGAGGAAGACAAAGATAGAGAGAAAGAGGGGATTGAAAAAAGGGAGAGAGTGACACATTGTTTAGTTAGCTTTTTTAGAAGTGTTTTAAACTGTGTTGTTTAGTTGTCATTTTTGTCTGAGAAAAAAATACAGGCTAAAAGATCTAGACTAAAACTAAAGAAAATCTTCTTGAAGGCAGCCTATCCAGCCTATCTGTACTTCTTAAGAAGTCTAGGGTCTTTTGGGTTTTTTTTCATGGTTTACAGTAGTCAATTCAGCAGTAAAGGTAAATGTTTTAAGGTTTACTGTTATGTTTCGGTGAACAACTCTGTGGTCTAACTCAAACTGACCCAAATTTACCAGAGGGAAATTCTGATTCAAAACATTGTGCTCAATTAAGAGCAATACAAGGAAAACCTCTCTTCTTCTGTCTTAATCTCTCCTCCTGGGAATAAAGCCAATCCACCCGTTTGTACTATACCAAAGATCATTGGAGCTGATAAAGGCACCTGATTGGTTGTCAATGGCAACTAACGCCACAATGCAATCAGTAAGCTAACTATTTTTTCATTCATGATTTT
This sequence comes from Setipinna tenuifilis, assembly GCA_030347295.1. NCBI lineage: Eukaryota > Metazoa > Chordata > Actinopteri > Clupeiformes > Engraulidae > Setipinna > Setipinna tenuifilis. The sequence continues at coordinate 23,287,761 of CM059272.1, forward strand.
GAGGAAATTGTGTTTGTGGCACCTGTATTTGGACCACTAAGAAAAGCTACACTACAGGGTACACTACCCAGCTAGAAATGTCATGTTCCCTGGACGTTCTTAGAACGTTCTCTGTGGTGGAAGGAACGTTCCCTGTAGGTTTTCAAAAAATGTTCTCTCCACGTTTTTCTGCGGAGTTCCTTTAACGTGTAGGGAAGGTTTTTTTGGGAACTGTTAGGGAACATTCAGGACGTTTTAAGAACGTTCCCAGCTGGAAATTTCACGTTCTGGGGACATTCTTAGAACGTTCTTTTTGGTGGAAGGAACGTTCCCTGTACGTTTTCAAACAATGTCCCTAATGTCTTTTAGGGAACATTCAGGACGTTTTAAGAACGTTTGGGGAACCCCCAAGACAAACGTTCCCTCTAGGTTGTTCCTACAATGTATCCAGAGCGACAGGTATTTAGTTAGAGTCCCTGGAGCAGTGTGGGGTTAGATGCCTTGCTCAAGGGCATTTCAACCATGGCTAGGATGGGATTTGAACCTGCAATCCTCCAATCCAAAGACCAACTCCCTAACCACTTGATGGGATTTGAACCTGCAACCCTCCAATCCAAAAACCAACTCCCTAACCACTAGGCCACAGATGGCCACAGCTGCCCACCCAGGTGTTTATTTTTTTTAATGACCTCTTCAGAATTTGTTCACTCATATTGAACAATAGGAGCAGTCTCATTACAACCAATAGCAATTCAAAGGCCGGTTATCAAAGAGTCATGGAAGGCTACTATTTTTTAGCCTTTCTTAGCACACTTATTTACTTTCTTTGGCTACAGGTTTGATATATGAATAGGGGATAAAAATCACTGTCACTCAATTTTAATTTGAAATCACAAAAAACACTTTGGAATCTCTTGATGTGCCTAAAACCACAAAAAAACAAAATTAAGCCTAAAAGCATAATCTATAACAGAAATGTGTCAGCCTGTGTGTTTTGATAACATGGGAGCTTCCATTCTGAATTCTATTGGCCTGTCACGACTATAGCAATGTCTTGTGCCATTTTATACTCAGTTTAGACCACATAATCCACCATGTAGCCATGCAACAAGCTTTTCCTTGCAGAGAAATTGGGGGATTTTGTGCAGTGTCAGCAAAAAAAATGTTCCTCATAAGTTCCCAATGAAACATTATGGCATGACCAACAAGGAACCAAATGGGAACGTTGTCGGCATGTTCCAAATGTTATCTTTGTAACGTTACAGTTTCACCAAAAGATAACCAAGATAGAATGTCCCTCTAAAATCCTCAAGGGAATGTTATTATGTCACCAAACGAGAACTAAATGGGAACGTTGTCGGCATGTTCCAAATGTTATCTTTGTAACGTTACAGTTTCACCAAAAGATAACCAAGATAGAATGTCCCTCTAAAATCCTCAAGGGAACGTTATTATGTCACCAAACGAGAACTAAATGGGAACGTTGTCGGCATGTTCCAAATGTTATTTTTATAACGTTACAGTTTCACCAAAAGATAACCAAGAGAGAACGTCCCTCTAAAATCCTCAAGGGAACGTTATTATGTGACCAAACGAGAACTAAATGGGAACGTTGCCAGTATGTTCCAAATGTTATTTTTATAACGTTACAGTTTCACCAAAAGATAACCAAGAGAAACGTCCCTCTGAAGTTCTCAAGGAAACGTTATTACGGGAACTAAATGAGAACGTTCCATTAATGTTCCAAATGTTTCACTTCTGAATGTTGCAGTGTCACCAAAAATAACCAAAATGGGACGTTCCCTTACAGTTATTTTGGTTGCTTTGAATTGTTGTACTTTCATAACCTTAAGAGGACGTTTTAAGAATGTCCCGAATGTTCTCTAAAGGTTCCGGACGTTCGACACCTTTAGAGAACCTCTAGGGAACGTTAGATAAGGTTCTCAGAACGTTCACTTCTAGCTGGGTAGGTCCCTAAGTTGTGACAATACAGTCTGTACTAGAGATATAGCAAACTGTAAGAAACTTTATTTTTGTACAGTTTCCCTTTTGTAGAGTTTAAGTGAATGAATGAAAAGAAAATATAAAAAACACAAGAAAACAGACATGACAGAAAAAGACATACGATATGACATATTATTGCATAGCAGAGTATTAATGGTATAGACTGAGGTGCAGTGTAGCAGTAGAGGTGCAGTGTAGCAGTAGTGTTCATTCCATCTTTGACTCACTACAAATATCAAACAGCAATCATATATAACAGTAGTGCAACAACGTAAATACCCAAGCAAGTCTCTAATTTGAAAAACACAATGTCCTTTTCAGACATAAACTCACATGTGAACAAAAAAGTCCCTTAATGTGTGTAAATGCAACGTCCTTTTCAGTGTAGGAAAAGAAATATCTTATCTGGATCCACGCTGTGTGCGATGGTATTCAGAAGCTTTCTGAAGAATGACAGCTGGCCAGGCTACCACAACCTGAAAGGTCAGACCACGAGGTTTCCATGGAAATTTCAATCGGAATAATTTTCTCCAATTCAAAACCAATATTCACAAAATAGTGTAGCCATGACAAAATCAGATTATTCTTATTCTATGACATCTCATTCAAGTGTCTTTTCTAAGGCATCCAGTTCAAATACATATACTGTATAACACAATGATACTGCTGTAATAGAAAGCTACATTTTTACCACAGCAGCAAACTTATAACTATGAAGAAATACTATAGTTTACTATAGTAAATAAACTGTGGTATACCACATATTTACTATGGTAAATACTAAAGTGTTTTTGAACCTCATTATAGTAAACTATAGTATAGTACAGTAAAATATAGTTGTAACACCACATATTTACTATAGTAAACACTATAGTGTTTTTGCTGGGAGTTAGATGCCTTGCTCAAGGGCACCTCACCTGTAGACGAGGGTGAAGTCGAGTGCTGTTCCTCACTCCTGCCACCCACTCGCCCTAACCCATTTCATGCCAACACATTCAGGGAATCAAACCTACGACTTCTGGGTACAAAGCCAAATCACCTGATTTGTAGGCAACAGCTTCCCCAAAAAACTCTGACAGGATTTTACTGATTTACTGATATAGCAGCCTGGTGACATTTAGCAAAGGTCACGATTGTAAGAAACATTCACCTGCAGACAGGCTGAATATAGTTTCACTGGCACACTGACATCCTAATCATGAAATTCTAGATTATAGATAGATCAGATACTGCAACCATTTTCAATGGAGTCTGAAGGCTCTGCTCACAGGATAGGTGTCCTTATTTGGCCGTTATTATACAGTTTGCAGTCAGGATGAAGAGCCATAACATGGGGGGCTCCAAGGGGCCTCCATCTTATATGTTCTACAACAGAAAAGCAACTGTTAAATTAGCCTATGGGCAATTGCATATCAGTTGCAAAGGGTCCGACTCCGACACCTTGGTCCTCAATTTTTTCTGATTGTTTGTTTTTAGCCAATATTATTATCACTGAAGGGGCAATATAATATTCTCTCCTGTGACCCAAAAGTGTAGTCAGCACTTTTTATCTGTCAAGAGTGCCCACAAGGACATAGAGACCTGAAAACCTCAGCTCTGAGACTTTTGCCCTTGGTCAATGTCAGTTCATTTCAAGGTGCTCCTGCTCTTTTATAAGCTGCTGTTTAGCCTCGTACTTAACATGCCTGCCCACATTTGAGTAGCAAAATCCAAGAGATTTTCATTGACCTTGTGAATTATGGGAGATTACTGTGACAGAAGAGGAGGGGGGGGTGGCAAAATTAGGTCTGCAATACAGGAGAAACCCAGGAAGAACAGGAGAGTTGGCAGCTATGGCACTAAGGCACATACTGTTATACTGGGTGTACAGCTCATAGGCTGAGGAACCAATAAGGGAGGATTTCTCAGGACATCTAAAGAGTTAAAATTAAACATCGCTCAATTTGACTTTACTTGAAACTGGCTAAAGCCCTCATGGGTGGGTTGAGTAGCACCAGTAAAATGTCTTGCCTCATCTAGACACTTAGCAGTCTAAATTCACTGAAACGTATTTAATTACATGTCATGCCATCAGGATTAGTGACGACACGACAGGTGTTTTATTATGTAAAAGGAGGCTTGGGGCATGTACAATTGCACTAAGGCCTTTCCCCTCTGTATTGAGTGAAGGATTACATAGAGAGTCTAAGACGTGAGAAGATTTACTGAAGAGGTTATGCAAGCTCACCGAGAGACACTGTTTGTAATTATGAGCGATGCATGCAATTACAGTGCAATCCAACCTCAACTCACGATGATTAGAAGCGAACAGTATAATCCATTTTCACAGATTAAATTCATGAGTTCAAGCATGTGGCAGAAGCGATTTTTGCCAGGTTCAATTGAAGAAATGTCAAGACCATAACAATCTAAAAGTTGAATGTATTATAATAATATTAATTATCGTGCAAAACATAAAAAAACAACAGCCCCTAGTTGACTGCACTACACACACTGTATATGCACTCTATAATGTGGCTCTTTCTACATGCTGTTGTTTGTGAAATGCAGGTAATCACTAGTAACTGTGATTTTTTGTGAAACTCAGGAGACCTGGGCAGCAGTAACAGCCCTGTCCCTAACATGGAGACTCATTCTCATTCAGGGCCGACTCCTCTGACTCACAGTTCAATCAATCGCAAGCATGTACAAGGCAGCTCAGTTTAATCTACCAGGGTCATCTTTTCCTATGGGCGGCAGGGTTCAATATAAAACTTACAGACAGGCATCACCCTTGGCACACTTAAGACAGCTTATCCTTACTCCTTCACTTCTCACTCTTGCTCTTCTAGATGCATCAGCTTCACAAGTCATGTTGTGTGTGTGTGTGTGCGTGTGTGCGTGTGTGCGTGCGTGTGTGCGTGTGTGTGTGTGTGTGTGTGTGTGCGTGCGTGCGTGCGTGCGTGCTTGTGTGTGCAGCCATGCGTATGTAGAGTATGCATACGTACAGCTACTATATAGAGAGCTGATCTGTCCGTTTGCATGAATATGCCTTTGATAGTCCTAGCTGCCTGTCATGAGCAAAGAGGCACAAGATACTCGTGCACATAGGAAGAGTACTTTTGGGAGAAGAGATTAGAACACTTAGCAAGTCAAGGCAATCATCCTACCGTTGTAGCGGTGCTCTAATGTTCACTCACACATCACAAGCATACTCTCTCCACCCCCACTAACCCCCACCCCCACACCCCATCCCCTTGTTCCACCTAATGCTGATGAGTCTAATGCTGTTCCCCCTCCCTGCTCTCCTCTCCCATGCCCTTGCATGGAGGATGGCACAGGAGCGTGGTGCTACTGCGTTGGGATGCATCGCTTCTCTCCCTGCTCATGCCACGCTTCACTCATGTCACTACTGACCCACTTCTGTCTGCCCACCCCCTCCTCCCCCACCCACCATATTGCTCAGTCTCGCATGGATATAAGCATTTGCCCTGGCACATGAGCAGAGAAATAAATAAATAAATAAGTAAAATAAACTCGTGCGACCTCTGTTGCTGTCCTCAAGCAGAGCAGAGCTATATTGTGCTATTTTTAGAACAAGACCACCATGAGTAACTCAAGCAGTGAGAGAGAGAGAGAGAGAGAGAGAGAGAGAGAGAGAGAGAGCTTTACAATCCACACTACACAGTGTACATCCAGTTGACACTTAGACAGACTTAAAATGTCTGTCTGTCCGCAACCCTGCCCAGTGAAGCGCTGAAGCTTGGCAAGTCACACTTCAATCGCTCTTTCAGCCCATTTTCACCACCATGTTCATAGTGGACTATGTATTATATGCTGTGTCGGTCACGTGTATGGCATTCAGTGGAGGAACAAGGTCATCTCAGTGGCATAGACTCACCTCTAACTCTGGAGAGAGGGACTTGTGTGGCTGTAATGATGCTGCATTTTAAAACAGTATTCGGTGACAATGATGTGTTTGTGGTCTCAGTGAATTGCATATTACATGAGGCTTACCAACAATGAAATAATGACTTGACTTGACTCTCAAACCCTGAGGGGAGAATATGGGGAGTGCAAGCTTAGTGCATTCACATCCTTTTGCTCAGCACTCTCATCCTCTGTCTCTGCTGTGTGTTGTGTTGGACAGACAATATCTGGGCAGACCAGAATTTGGACTTGGACTCGGACCTGCCTCCAGGATGGCGCACCATACGGGACAGCACGGACACCTACTATTGGCACGTGCCCACTGGCACCACGCAGTGGCAACATCCGTCGTACAGCACTGAGGATGAACAAAACGCTATCAACGGCATCACTGGCATCACTGCCAGCAATCTCAAGGTACCCAGCCATCCCAGGGCATCGATCTGCTGTGCCAAAGGATAATAGAGCGATATGCTGCACTGCTACTTTTATAGCCGCACTTGCTCGGCTAATAGAGAAGTCCACTGTGGGAAAGCCAGTCTGATAGATGCTTCTGTCCTTTGTGTCACTCTTTGTTCCTCAGAGCATCGGTTGCGAAGAACAACGCGAGTCTTCATCCAGGTTGGGCACGAACCCAAGCAATGACAGGTAATCTGGCACCTCCTGCAGATTGTGGCTACAGAAATGGCTGTAGGAGAGAATGAATGAATCAATGAATCTATAGGCTACTTTGTAGCGTGTTATGCTTCCTTGCAGTAGGAACTGATGAATGGCCCTTCTGGTGCCCATACCCGTAGTACTGACTGCCTTGCTGATTTCCACATCATAGTCTGGTTGCAGTATCCTGGTAAACCAACTCCTTGTACTACTTTGAACAGAGGGTCTGGCTTTGGTTTCACTGACATGGTTGTCTCAGGTAGCATCTTGCCTGACCAATCAGCGAATAGAGGTAGTTACGACCAGACGTTAGCGTTTGGGTAAAGGCAGATCCAATCATTTTAAACTTCAGCACAGCAATTCCAGGAGGGAATTGTTGTTCAATGAACCCACAGCCAGACCTTCTGTACGAAATGAAGGGAAGTAGGAGGGGCTGGTTTACCAGGCTATGGCTGCAGCGCAGGCTGCCTGAAGGAGGGACACTGCTAGCCTTGCATGTCTCTTTTCCTCATCTGAGTATCCTTGATGACTTCATTTGCCACCAATTTGGACGATAGCACATTCTTTTGCCCAGGGGAATGAGCCCAACTGTCGGTCTGTTTTTTTTTTCCCCCGCTTTTTTTCCAAAATGCTTGAACAGATGCCATCTTTGCTAGACTGCAGTTCAGGAATTGGAAATCCTATTTTGGGAAGCGGGGAAAAAGAGAGAGAGAGAGACAGTATACGACAAGATCCTCTAAACAGGGCCACTTTGCCCTGGCTGGGCTCCAGACGGGCATAGACACACCCCCATAGGACTCTTTAACCTGTCACATCCAATGTGACCCATAGAAAGAGTCTCCGTAAAAAAGCAAGATTAATTGAAACAATTTTAGCGTGTTAATCCTCCAGGGAGAAGCCCGAAGAAAAAGAAGGCAAGGATGAAATGCCTTACTAAGGTTTTTTTAGACAAGTCCGCAAGCACCTTGAGAGAGAGAGAGAGCGACATCAGACCCTTGCTAAGCAGTAGTAGTGCTTGTTATTCAGCACTATAACATGTTCAAAGTTCAATGACACTTATTTATAAAGGACCAGTAAACACTGAAACTGTCTTAGGGACAGCGGAGAGCCCCTAAGTAAGCCACCAGTATGACACCAGAAATCCCTAAGTAAGCACTGAGATAATAATGAAGAGGAAAAACTCCCTTTTAACAGGAGGCAATTTTGGTCTGAACAGAACCCAACTTATTGGAGTGGACATATCTGTTTGATGCTGGCCAGGTAGAGAAATAGAATAATAAAGCCCTTTCTCTTATGTAACTAACTAGGCTATATAAGGATATATAAGGTATGATAGGCAACACTCACATCTGCCATATCTGATTGTGTCTCGTTACCGTCCTTGCAAGCTAACAATACTTTATCAGATTTTGTTGAAAGCCAGCCAGCAAATCACCGGATATTACTTCTCCTGGCTGTTTGTATTAGGATGCAGCTGTGTAGCAATTTATTGGCTCCTGGGATGAGTATAAATTATGAGTTAGTGGGTGCATTCAGATGACACCATATCACGGTCTTGAGCTGTACGGTAATTGGCTGAGGAACCAGGTGTCCCTGGCGTGACATAACAAATGTACTCCCGTAACATACTGTCATCCAAGCAAATCAGTGTGACCTTCTTTTTCCCAGAGAGTCTGACACAGTCGTGACAGCTATTAGAACAGCGATAACAGTAACAACTTACACACATGTGTAAGCACACACACGCGCACACACACACACACACACACACACACACACACACACACACACACACACACACACACACACACACACACACACACACACACACACATACACACACACTGAATGCAGTGTTATCAGCATACACCATATACAATGCAAGTGAACCATTGTGCCAATGAACCAACCATTATTAGGAGTAAATATTTAGCGGTTTCTACCATCTGATTAAAACTTGTCTTTGTGCCACACAGGGAGTCCTGGCAAGAGGAATACTTCCATGCCAACATGGATCCTGACTCCAAGGTAAAAAGACATTTATATTTTAAAGACTTTATAGAAATACTATAGAAATATAAACAGTATCTTTAAACACCCACATAATGCTTTAGTACCTAAAAGCCAAATAAAAATCCCATCTAAAACCCGATTATGCGAATAAATCGCATTATTACCAGCAGTGAGTGGTTATGTGGAGAGGTTGTCTAAGGCCGCCCTCTAAACACAGCTGATAGTCCTTTGCCCAGACATTCCACTGACTGTGTGAAAGAGGATACAGATCCCACTGCTGACGGTCAGAGAAGAATGAAATGACAACACCAACCCCACAGACTGTTCACTCTACACTCATTTCCCTGTGGAACGAAGCCTCTCCACAATGTCATTGCTCTGAACGTCCTGTAAACTTTTTTTTGTGTTTTGTCTCCCTCTGTGGGATTGTGTTTGTCCTATCCCATCATAGGACACCCATGGTGTGGTGTATCTGACTGTACCTTATTTCTCCTATGCATGTAGTCTGTGTGAGGACAGTCCCCTGAATAGTCAGCTGTGACCTAATAGTTAAGGGGTTCATCTAAAGATGAGAGGGTCACAGGTTTGATTTCTGTACCAGTAGGAAAAAATGTATATGGGAAAGTGAATAACCAGTGCTGTCCTACACCCTTAGCCATGGCTGAGGTGCTCCTGAGCAAAGCATCTAACTTCACATTTATGCAGGTGGACTGTCTCTGTACTTAGTCCACTATAAATCAATCTGTATTAAAGCATCATGTACAGTAATGTAAGGTATTGGCATCATCTCTGCATCTCTGCATCTTTGTGTGTGTATGTGTGTGTGTGTGTGTGTGTGTGTGTGTGTGTGTGTGTGTGTGTGTGTGTGTGTGTGTCTGTGTCTGTGTATGCATGTGTGTGTGTGTACTCATGTGTGTGTGTCTGTGTGTGTGCAGTGCTTTGCCGTCCGCTCACTGGGCTGGGTGGAGATACCGGAGGAAGAGCTGACCCCAGGCAAGAGCAGCCTGGCCGTCAACAATTGCATCCAGCAGCTCTCACACAGCAAGGCAGAGGGCCGCGACGCTGTGGGTGCCTGGGGGGAGGTGGGTGCATCAGGGCAACCAGCTGATCTGAAATCTGATACGCTCTCACAAGAGCAAATGCAATACCATGCAATGATACTATCTATGGGACACGAGTGATGCAAAACTATCTTTGAATGGATAAAATAAGATATTTTAAGAGGAAGAAAATGAGCTGGCTGCCTTATTGTTCGGTTTCTCTTTCCTCAAGTACTTGCTACATCCATGCCCTACAGACTATTTCAGTTTTGTAGACATCACAGCTGATATACAGAGGAATTGACCTGATTTGTGGCCAATTTGACACCGCACATCTAGTCACACGTTCCCATGTGTTCTGGTAGGGCCAGGATATGATGATGGTTCTGAAGAAAGATACTCTAAGTCTGATGGACCCTGTAGACCACAGTCTCATCCACTGTCAGCCCATCATCAACATCCGTGTTTGGGGAGTGGGCTGCAACAATGGCAGGTGAGCTGTTCTCAGACTACTGTGGGTTCTCGAATGCACACCCTGCTCTTCTGTGTCTTGAGTACTTCGCCTGTTTTTTTCCCATCTGACTCTCTATCTCTCTCTCTCTCGCTCCCTCTTACACTGTCTCTCTGGTTCACTTTCCCTCCCTCCCCTTTCTCTCTGTCTCTGTCCTCTCTCTCTCTCTCTCTCTCTCTGTCTCTGGCTCCCTATTACACTGTCTTGATTCACTTCCTCTCCCTCCCTCCCCCTCTGTGTCTCTCGTTCCTTCTCATTCATACACTCTCTCTCCTTCTCTCTGTCTCTCTCTCATTAGCACACACACACTCTCTCCTCCTCTGTCTCTCTCTGTCTGTCTCTGTCTTTTTCTTTCTGTCGTTCTCTCTCTGCTTAAAGTTTTCTAATGAGAGCTGTTTATTTAAAAAAAAAAATATGCTGATACAGTACTTTTTTCACTCACATTGTTTTTTTAGTTATATAATATAAAACTTTCTAGGAAGAATCTAGTCAGTAGGGTAAAAAAAAAAAACTTCCGTGCACTGGTTATAACTCAAAGAAACATGAAAGCCATTTAGTCGGGTGAATGAGACCTTGACCATCCATCCAAAGTTTGTTATTTATGGTGGCCTCAGCCTTGGGCGAGACTAGGACTGAAGGCCACAGCCTGACGGATTGGACCTGTACATTTGGAGCCTGCTAAAAAGAGAACCTGAGGGCAGGGCTATTTACGGTCACTCCAGGGAATTTTCTGGTAAAAAAAAAAAAAAAAAAAAAAAGAAAGTGAGCTCTTCATCCAATGTCACTACCCGTGGTAATGCAATATTAGAATACAGGCTTGCTAGCCTAGCAGGCAGTGGATGCTTTACTGAATGGAATCAGGCTACTGAAATTGTGTCTTACAGCATGTATAGGAGCTGGGCTGTGTGTCTGTTGTAGATCTTCTGTTGTCTTCAGCACCCACGTCAAGCACACACATCAAACATCAATATCTCACTCGCTATCAGGCATTTTAACAAGTGACTTTCTTTCTTTTTTTGACTGCAACTCATGAAAACAGAGACAGGTAATCCTATTTTCTTTATATTAAAAAAATAAATACTGACTATTAGTGTCAATATCATTCATAGGTTTGCCAGCTTGCATTTGCATCATGGTAGGCTACTTGGCATTGACTGTTTCTGCTCATAAATGATCATTCTGTACTGGGCCATAGTGTTTATGTACTCAGTGTCTTCTGCCATTGCTTTTGGTGAACGTGCTTCCCTTTCATTCTGTACACTCTGTACATTTGCTTCATAGGACAAGCTCTGAGAAGCACCTACTTGTGATGAATACTGTACACTCTCCTCTCTAATGTGCATGCCTGCCCGGAGACGTCTCTACTCCGGAGTGTGTGTGTATGTGTGTGTGTGTGTGTGTGTGTGCCTCTGTACTTCCCCCAGTGGACATTCTTTCAGCGTGTATGTCTAAGTCCATGTTGCTAACATATAAGCTCTTGGCATTCACCCCCTATTCCGACATCCCATTAGTCAGACATACCACTATTCAGACATCCCACTATTCAGACATCCCACTACTCAGACATCCCGTTATTCCGACACTTTTTAGTACCGCTATTCCGACAGTTTTTTTTTTTCACAGTTAATAATTGACACCTGCTCTCACGAAGCGGGGCTGCTTGATTAATTGGGTTCAGCTGGTTCAGAAAGTAGGCCTACTTAAATCCTACATTGAGTTTTGTTTAATAAGCACACTATTTATCAATATATATGCATATATTATGTTTAAACATGGCAGCGAAAAAGAAAGTCCTACTACATAACGAGCATCAACTCACTCACAAATGGTCACCTCCCGATGTGCCTTCTTTGTGAACGTGTTTTCGAATGAGGCAATGAAACACGAAACGAGCACCTGACCAAGATTCACACTGCAAGGCATCAGAGGATAGCCCACGTTTTTTTCCCCCTAAGCCCTAAAGGAGCATTAGCCTATTCAAAGCGCAACATTGTTACCTTGTTTTGTCGGAAGGGAAGTCAAACACAGAGCGAGTTGGTGTTATCACGCATTTCTCTTTTAATTGCGAAATCGGGATCACCGTTAATTTTTGGAGAAAGACTTGTTCTTCCTGTCAATGAAGAGGTCCAGTGCTGCAGAGCAAGATCCAGCATCGGTGTTGAGGGCCATGCCACTCAGCAATGTGGCACGGAGGATCAACGAGATGGCATCGGATAGCCTACTGAGGAACAGTTGTGTAAATGTCTGCGTCAGTATCCATTCAGCATACAGCTGGATGAAACGACTACTGCAGACAACAACGCTATGCTGATGTGACAGACATAGGCCCTACGAGGGGAAACGATTCTTTAATTTGAGTTTTATTGCGCGTACAGTGCATAATTCCTTGTTAATTGAGCGCACCTATCCCGTTTACTCCTGCTGCTGTACGTGTCTGTCGCTGCTGCTTATCTCTACGTTGTATTGATATTAAAAAAAAAAAAAGAAAAGAGGAAAAAAATCCCTTGCCTGCTGTCACACGGACCAGTTTTCCTTTCCCTAACTTAAATCCGAAAAACTAGTTAACAGGGACTTTGACTACAGTCGGTTTTGCCTCCAGGGTAGACCTTGGTTTTCAGCGTCACAATAAAACTATTCATGTCGGAAAAGCGGAATGTTTCAAAAATAGCAACATGCCCCTACTCCGACAATGGAAAAAAAAATTGTCGGAATAATGATATGTTTTTAAAAAAATGATAATGTCGCTACTCCGACAATTGGACGCTAATGTCTGACTAATGACATGTCTGAATAGTGACATGTAACCAAGCTCTTTACTAGTATTCCCTGGATCGCCTATTATGCATTGTCATCAATGGATTGCTCTTAAGAAGACATTGTGTCTATCTCTCCAAAATGTTATCAGCAAGACTCTGTTGATCCAAACACCGTACACAGCTCCAGCAACATTTCGACGTCACGGCCTAAACTGTTTCTCTCTTCACATAGCTAGCACTGAACTGATAGTAGTGCACTAATCTGCAATTATTTCTCAAAATATATAATCCTCAACTTTTAAATCACTTGACCTAAAATCCTAGTTTATTGTGCCTCTATCTGTTTATGTTTGAAGAGCCAATTGTTTCAGCAGAACTCCTCTCCTTATATAAAATGATAGTACTGATTGACACTAACACATTAATTCAAACCAGGCTCACTTACATTCCAAAATATGTATGAGCAGTGCTAACTAATTAAGTTATTTGCATGCAGAGTGTAAACAGATGTCTCATTGAGTTGCAGACACTCACACCAAAACATAGTACCATAAAAGCTAAAGGAGAAACACAGTAGCAGAGATACTACTGTGTAACACATCGGCAAGCTTACTGGGTGTTTTCCTCAAGGTTGCGTGTGAGGACCTCCCTACACACACACACACACACACACACACACACACACACACACAACCTCAACATCTCCACGAGAAACTCACCCATAATGCCTCTAAATTATTTACTAGAAGCAAAAGCTAGGAAGCGCTTCAGAAGTAGGGCCATGCTCATGGCAAGTGGAGTTGTGACCTACATTGAGAGAGATGCTCCGTATATTTCAATGTATAAAATGGTCCAAAAATAATGTTGCTTTTGATAAAAAAAAAAAGCTTAGCTTCAGCAAAACAAAAATACATTGGCTGAGTGTGCTTGGGAGTGGGGTGTGTTGTTGAACTCCCTGAAATGAGTTTCTGCAGGTTGGGATGGCTGTCACTGTATCACGCCAAATACAAATACAATATGCAAATACAATGAAAGTTGACCAGCAATATATGAATAAAAATGAATTCATACAGAAAACCTATTAGCTTAATCTACCAAAGAAAGTACTGCTATTGCAGTTACCTGTCGTTTGAAGCCTTCTAAGCTGGGTCATTCTCAGCACCTCCTGATTTACAATTGCTCTTTGGTGAATAATCCTAAGGCATTAGCTTTAAAGGTGGGTTCATCTCTGGAAGCACAATTCTGGGGAAACGTGCATCTTTTGCAAGTGGTTGATGAAATATATTCAGTTACTATGCTAGAAGTTGTGCTATGGAGAAAGTATACAGGCAATATACAACCAAAGTGTAATGTTCTGAAATTATGAGCTGTTCATTGAAAATTCATTAGAACACCAAGCTTACTGTCAGCACAGAAAAAAGAAATTCAATTAAATATTTGTGTCAAAGCCCCTGTGCATCAGCACAGTTGCCAATTCCTCATACCTACCTGCTGCTTTCCAATGCCTACTCTTCTGCTATGCATCTGCATTTCCTCTGCTGTACATTTCCTCTACATCACTGCAGCTGTTCTCCCTATTTCTATGCGCTGCTTCATGCTTAAAGTTTGACCTAATTAGGATACATCAATATAATATGTTCCATATGAGCCATATTATAGCATACACACTCCATCTCCAAGATGTTTCTATGAATTTCAAAATTTTCAAAATTCAGGCAGTACGCAAACACTGGAACTGGAGTACAAGGGACAACAATGGTTTAGCACAGATTAAGTTCCAAAACAGTATTAAAGAATATTATTTATTTATACTACGCTTTATTGATATTATTACAGACCAAGGCTCGTTTTGGCGAAGTGACATTATGGGAGACCACATGAAGATACAATTTAACAATGAAAATGTTTATTAAGGTAAAAAAAGAAGTGAAATGGAGAACAGCTTCAGCATAAATGCAACAGTAAAAACTATAACGTAGTGTAAATCAGTCATGAGGTAAACAAAACCAAAATTCCAAACGATGCATGCTGCAAATGGAGTAAGAGAGGAAATGAAGTAAAAGCAAACCTGGAACACATACAGAGACAGAAACAGGGAACTGTAACAGGCGGGCCTGTAACAATATGTTGACACATGCCCAACATAATTGTTTTGGTTATTTGGGCAACTTGGCATTTGCTGCTCTGCACCAGAATGAAAATCTTGGCTGCCTAGTCTGTCTCTTTCTTCCCCCTGCTTTTCAGCGAGTTTGTCTGCCTCCTTTTTCAATTTGGCCTCTTGCTTTTTTTTTTTCCTAATTTCAGCGTTCTGAATTTTCTCACACCTCTTTCCTGAGCTCTGCTGCAGCTTGGCCTTCTCCTTGATCTTAGCAGCCACAATTTTCTGCTCCTGTTTGACAAACTCTGACAGAAGGCACCTCCTCCTCTTCTCTGAGTCTATCAGTATCTTTTGCTTCAGCATTTGGTTTTGGAGAGTAATGTGTGATGTTATGTGTAATGTGATTTTGGCAAGGATAAAGTGCAATGTAACGTGTGGGATGAATAATGGGGTTATAATTAAATACATTGCAGAATGCAATGCAAGACAAAGTAGGAAGTACCCAACTGATCACTTAGTAAAGTGATGGCTGTTCTTGTGTATAGGATGAGTGGAATATTTAATTATGTTTATTCATCTTATATTCATCTATCTTTATTCATGAAACACCCATGTAATACTATGTCTTAGTCATAACTGTCAGTATCAGGACAGCTGTCATTAAATGTAGCTGTTTAGAAATGCTTGCTTTTTTTGGAGTTTGGGGGGTCATTCTCAGTCAGTTTGCTTGATCTACATGTAACTTGACTGTGTTGTTTCTGGTGTCTCTGTGCCTGACGGTTGAGGGGTAATCACTGCTGGGGGT
This sequence comes from Setipinna tenuifilis, assembly GCA_030347295.1. Classification (NCBI taxonomy): domain Eukaryota; kingdom Metazoa; phylum Chordata; class Actinopteri; order Clupeiformes; family Engraulidae; genus Setipinna; species Setipinna tenuifilis. The sequence goes on from CM059272.1 coordinate 23,303,533, forward strand.
CAACCTCCTCCTCAGTGCAGAGTGCAGTGCAGATATCCCAGGTCTCCCACATTTGAAAAGCAACATGTGCAGGCAGTGTAGCAAGTGTCAGGGAGACAGGTGGAGTGAGGGAGAGTGACAGTGACAGTCTTGTGTAGTATTGTTGCAGCTGTAATAGACAACCTCTGTCTCTCTCATTAGGCTATTCAGTTTTTGACCAATAGTTTCTTCCTTTTGTTGTCCTGGGAGTAGAGGGGTATTGTTATGAAGGTTGGGTGAAAGGTGGCTTTGGAGCTGTTAGGAACCAGTCTTCCTGGAACGGTGGCTCAGAGGCTGTGAATGCCACCTCTCCTCAGGCCATCCTGAACACAATGACTGTGTGCATCGACCCCTGCCTCTCTGCCTCTCTGCCTATCTGTCTGTCTGTCTGTCTGTCTGTCTGTCTGTATGTCTGCCTGTCTGACTATCTGTCTGTCTGAGTGTCTGTCTGTCTGCTTGCATAAGATCTCATGTCTGACCTCAGGAAGAAGGACATGGCCTCAGGTGGCAATGTTATTTCCGATGGATAAAATGAAAAAAAAGAAAAGAAAAGAAAAAAAACAGTCTCCGTTGGGTGGAAAATGAGATGAGTCTCTGCCTGTCAAAAAGTGTCACAGAATACCAAGAGGCCAAGCACTAATGTCTCCCATGAGTAAGCAGTAAGCTGCTCTTTATTGGACCACATCTGTCAGCTCTGCATGCTCAGTCATTGGAAAATGACCATAAAATCCTGGTTACAACCAGCACTCTCAAAGTGATGACGGTACCACAAGCCATTTTCCTGTGTCTTGTTGTGTCAGGATTAAAAAGTGTGTGTATGTGTGTGTTTTTTGTTAATGTTAGTAATTAAAAGCTGGGCGGACACATCACTTCTTTGTGGCTTCAACCCTTCTGACTGATACAAGACATCAGACAGAAAGAAGCAAACATGCTGTACATTGTCAGACCGCAGTCTTGTGTTATATGCTGCTGTCATGTCCCCCCATTCATCCTGTTGATGTCACCACATCAATCTAACCATAACAAGAACAGTGCCCACATGCCAAGCCTAGTCAAGTCCGTTCTTTCTCTTTCTCCTCTCTCTGTCTCTCCTTCTCTTCACCATAACCAGTGTCTTCCTGTGTTCCCCCTCAAGTTTTCGTTTAATGCTGGCTGTGGGATCCTGTTCCCTCACAGGGACTTTGCCTTCGTAGCCAATGATAAGGACACCTGCATGCTGAAGTGCCATGTGTTCCGCTGCAATGCTCCAGCCAAGACCATAGCTACTGCCCTGCACGAAATGTGCTCCAAGGTGACCACCAACCCCCCTTTTGCAAGCTCACACTGGCTCTCTCTGGCCTTGCAAATAAATCTTCACTATTCTTGCTAACCACAATGTATTTTAGTTAGCGGCGACATCATTTTGACAAAATTGTTTATCTGTCATCTAGTGGAGGGTGTTCTTACAACAAATCACTCAAGTGACTAAACACATCAAGATGAAGCTCCAAACAAACAACAACAAAAGTCTAAAAATTAGGTTGTGTGTGTGTATGTGTGTGTGTGTGTGTATTGGCAGATAATGTCAGAAAAGGCAGCATCATACCCATCCATGACAAGATCCCTCACGATGGAGAGCATCTCCCCAGAAGACCTGCCCAGGCAAGGTATGCAAAGGAACTCAGAACAAGTTGTTGACTGACAAATGTGAAGAGTGCTCTAGCTGTGGCACATGTAAAAACACCTCTCTTCATGCACACAAACCTATGAACCTGATGTTATTGATTTCAATCTCCAAGCTAACGTCCACTTTTTTCTAAAGCACAAAAGTATTTATTCTGAAGTAAATACATCTGAAAAGATGTTTTATTTGCTGGTGTTTACTTGTGTGTACAGCTTGTCATGCACTTTCATGTACTGGCTCAAGTGCTCAAGCACCCAGGGGTTGTTTTAATCATTTCTACATGCACACACAATCTAGGTGATGTGAGTCAGGGCCTTGTTCTGTGTGTCTTAGTCGACTTCCTGGATGCAGTGAGGAAGAGGGTGCAGAAGTTCGAAGTGGAGTACATTGGCAATCTGCCCGTGTCCAGGGCAATGGGTGAGTCACCCTGGCAAACCACCCAGAAGTACTTTGTTTGTGACCTCGGGTTACAAAGCTCAGGTTACAGCTTATGTGGCATGTTTGGTGAACAGCTATACACAGTCATGCTCTTCAAAGAGTACCTGTTTGTTTGTTACTTGAAAGGACAGACATTTCCACTGTGGTTGCAATAGTTTGACCTCTACTTGCTGTTCTTATGATGTGCCGAATCTCATTTTTTGTGAGAAAGATCATACAGTAATTCTGTGATCTTTGAAGAACTACTGATTGAAAATATATCAGATGGCTCGGTGTTCCTCCCCGCTGAGTTGAGAAGGACCATTGAGAAATGAATTATTGCAGCGGACTCTAATCCTAGGTCACAAATAATTACTGAAACAGCTTTACTAATTACTGCATTAATTGCTATATCTAAAAGTCCTATACAACTTCATTTTCATATCTGGTGTGAGTTAAGCAAGGCTGAAATACATTTGAATATTTAATATGCCAACCATGTGCATCTGTCTTGTCCTCAGATGATCATTGTTATTATATCTGAGATTTTAAGTGTTTGTCTTTATCACACCACATGTGGCAGCAGAAAGAGACTGTGTTCTAACCCTTTGAAAGGTCTGGACATATTCTGTCATTCTCATCCCTTCAAAGTTGTTGAAGCAATGCCCTTTTCCTTGCTATTCCTTAAAAAACATCAGTAGATCCCTCTAAACGGATACATCCATCATTGTGTCCCTGAGAAGGAACACTTGGTTCAGACATTTAACTTTCAACACACAGCAGGAGTACCAAGCGGACAAAAGGGTGGAAAGAATGCTGTGTCAGCTGGCGTTAGATGCATAATGTATGTCTAAGGAGAAAGAAAAACACAACCCCCTTTTCAAGTGCATTCTGACGCCTTCTGAGGTATAATAGAATGTGAGTGTGTGTCTGTGTGCATTGTGTGAACACATTCATTTCTGCATGTGTGATTTCACCAGGCATGGAGGTTTTAAACCGGGCCATTGAGAGCATTCTGCACTCCAGGGACAGGGATGAGTGGGAGCCCACTGTAATCCATGTGTCGGACACCGTGATGTCCTTGTGGAAAGGAGAGGTGAGGCCAGGACCTACTTTACACTGCAGTAGCAGGCCACAGCCCATTTGCACTACATTCTCTCCTCTCCCTGATCCTTTGGATACATATTTTTCAAGGCAATATGCTTTGTACTAACATTTCTATTTAGTAACACTTTAGTTCACAGTCCGTTTTATAGTGTATCTACGTGTAACAGCAGGTAACATTATGTACTACAGTAAATCTAATCCTCAGCCTTACCCAAACCCTAAAGTACAGTGTCAGTGCATAATGTTGTTGCATTTTGTTGTACTGTCCCTGTTACATCTATTAGGTACAGTGTAACAATAGTGTGTAACAATAAGTGTAACAACAAGTGTGTAACAATATGTACTTACACTGGATCACAGGGTTAATATTAGGTATGTACAGTGGACGTACATAATATTACGTGTTGATGTACATGTAGATACACTAAAAAAGGAACTGTAAAATAAAATGTTACCAAATAAAGTGTGGTCTCTTACTTTATTCCACTGTTAATGAAATATATGTACAGCACAAGAAGTGTAACATCCAGTACTGCATCTGGAAAATAAAACATGAAACTGCATTCTTTCCTCACCCCATAGGATGGAGAAGAGCCTTTCTGGGAGTGTCAGGTGAGGTACCTGACCTTCCTGGGGGTCGGTCACGACACACACACCTTTGCTGTGATCGTGGACTCCGGGACACAGCGCTTCGAGTGTCACGTGTTCTGGTGCGAGCCGGATGCGGGCTTCATCTCGGAGGCGGTGCAGGCTGCATGCATGGTAATGCTGAGTCAGGAGCATGCTTCATTCATAGCAGCAGCAGAGGTCACTGCAGCAGTGTTGACGGTGGAATTTAACCCTTCCCTCACAACCATTTGCGATATCAAGTTACCAAGTGTGACAACCTCACATGACCACAGTTATGTAGAAGCTTTGGCAATAATAGTGCCACATACAGTGCCATGTCCACACAAATGTTTCTTTTTACTGTGCATTTACGTCAGTGGTTTCACTAAGCTGTAAAATCACTTATACTGTATTTCCATATGTCATTTTACATTGCATTTAGTCCAGTGTTTTAACAAGCTTACATTTAATTTGTTAATTGTTTTTAATGTACTGTATATGTCCGATTATATGTCCAGCTGCCATTTCACTCTGCATTTAGCAGAATGTTTTCATAACAAGCTGTGCAAGTCCCTTGCATGTCCTTATGTCCAATATACACACTGTATACTCATCAAACTTGTGCGTATGTTTGCATTTGGCAGCACAGGTTGTGGTGGCCATATGCACATACAGCATGACTCGCAAGAGATCTCAGTGGATATGACCTGTGTTAGAACCACACATTCTGTAGCACAGTGTGGATGTGAGACCCACTGTGACTGTGTGTGTGGGTGTAAGAGAGAGAGAGAAACTATGTGTAACTGCTTTGTGTGTGTGTGTGTGTGTGTGTGTGTGTGTGTGTGTGTGTGTGTGTGTGTGTGTGTCTGCATTTGTGTGTGCTGTGCAGGTACAGTACCAGAAGTGCTTGGTGGCTCAGACTCCTCCCCCGAGGTCGAAGATGTGGCGTGCGGGCTCCAAGGTCAAGCGTGCAAACTCCATGGACGGCTTCACCTTCCCGCCGCGGACACTCCAAGGACACTCGCCGCCAAAGATGGCCTCAGCCGGCGTCAAAAAGGGAATGCTGGCCTTTTTTGAGACTTTTCGAAACAAACAGCCAGTGATGCCCACACCATAGCCGCTGGAACCAGGGGGGTAGAGGAGAAGGGGTGAGTGGGCAGGATGGAGGAAATATAACAGGAAGAGGGTATTGTAGCTGTTGATGGCATAAAAAAAGAATAGCATGATTGGGGGGTGGGGCAGACAGGATATAGTCAAAGTGTGGGGGATGATATAATTACATTTGTTTTTTAACGGCGTACCCCTAAGATCAATTCTCAAATTACAGTCAATTACAGTTACAGCGGAAGACCTTACACACCTCTACACTAACTACAAAAAATCCTAAGGTGTCTCTCCATGGACAAACATATCTCAAAAGCAATGGTGTGTGGTACACTGGGGTGCTGTACTCTAACATTCCACAAACCTGAACCACTTAAGTATAGGACATAGGAATGGATCTCAGAGTCACACAGATGTTCCACTCAACATTAGGGCATCTTGTCCCCAGCTGTGGAGGTATAGCCACGGAACTAAGAAATACCTGTGCAATAAAATGAACAATTGAGCAACAACAAAACATTTTTTCAATACATATAGAACAGTATATATTTTAAAAATTTAGCGTAGTCCTTGTACACTCAGTGTGTGTAGAAGATGTATTCAGCAGTTTTATTTGGGTCACTTTTAACCTCTGAACTACACTGTAGAGAACCTAAGCATATCACTCTATTACTGATAGTCAGTCGCGTAACTATATCCGTACTACCTGGAAACTGTGGCTCTGTTTGGTGTTTGTATCAGAATTTACTGAGGTTAGCGCACATCCTTTGGAAGCAAAATTTCTGACACAATTCAGATCAGCTTACCCCTTTTCACTCACAAAACATATGCTACTTTAGAATCGCTTTACAATCCACAGCAAGACTGCATCAAAGTAAACCCAACACCAGTCAACCTTTAATTTACTGAACATCTGCCTGACGAAATGCATTGATGGTCTTGTGAAGTGTTTAACGACTGGAGGTGCAACCAGCACAGTACATTGTACAATATATTTGTTTAAAAAAAAGAAACGAAAATATGCCTTGCTGAGATTATGCAGAAATGATATGGCATAATCTTACATTAAACATGACAAAATTAAAACAGGGCATCAGATCCTTTGTATTTATGCATCATTTGCTGACTGACTGCCTCCCTCAGCTGACTGGCACCGTTGCATGAGTTTGCACAAGCCTTGGAATGTACATTATGAAATTTGAATGGGGAAACAAACTACTGCAACAAGCATTGGAACACACCCAAAAGAGATTCAGGCAGATGTTTTACCCAAATTGATCTATGATTCAATGCACCTAAAGACTGCCATGTCACCTGTATGGCAAGTGGAAGTGGGTTGCTTTACGTATGTAAGAAACTCCACCAATTTGCTTTGGCTGTCGTTTGTTACTGTATAGTACATACATCCTTAAAACTCAATGCTCATCAGTTCAAATGGACTTCAGTGCTACATTCTGGCCCGTGAAATCTAACGCATGCTTCTTTGAGAGGCTGAGAAGTCTGTGCATCCACATGAATGGCACTAGAGATCACTGATGTGAAACTTAATATTATATATGCAACTGCTCCTTATCCTAGACTTTGAATACAGTATGTGTATACTATAACAAAACAATCAACTCAGGTCTTCTTGTTGCTTACAATGGGTAAAAAGATGCAGATGGTGAAACTATCAGCTATTGTAAGTGAGGTCATCGTTACTACAGCATGTAAGACCAGTTTATTGGGGGTGGGAGGGGTGGGGGAGCCTTGTAAAATTAGTCTGAACTACTGTTATAAAGTGGTCATGTAGCACCTTGTGTTTAATTGCTCTATTTTGCTATTTATACTATCAAAATGACATCTCTTTCTCTTTCTTCCCTTTTCTCTTGCTCTCTGTTCTTTAGCACAACATTAGAACATAACTATTGAGCTATTTTTTAATGGAGAGTTCTCATTCTCACTGTTGTATCAGACTGGATCTACACAGTGGCAATCTATGTTTGACTATTAAACTGCTTGATTATCTTTCTTGTCCCTGTGTGGTCTGTCCCTAAGTGGTATTTCATTGTAGGCTACTGTTACGCACATCACAAGTCTGTAGGCTGAAACACATTATGCATACACTATGTATATGTTAACTAAAATGAAATTAAAACAAGTGTTTAAATGCTGCATGTTACTTTAGCAGAGCTAAGAGTGGCCAAAAGTCAAATAATTCCAGAGATTCTATTCTGCATTGATGCATTGTTTTACATTTGTGAATTGTCTTTTAGCCATGAGAATGTGGTGCAGAATTAAGATGTACAAGAGTATTTGCATTATTTTAATAAGGGTAACAATTACTCTGAAAGCCCCGTATTGACACGAATCACTTTATTACTCTTGAAGGGGAATTTTCATAGGTCCCTAAATTGTGACCCCGAGTGAAAACACCAGGCCCACACGACGAAATTGACAGGTTAGTATTATCACGGACGGCACGATTAAATGCCTATTTTCTGCGCCTTTGGAGGCGCCAGTGCGCATATGTGCCGGAGGAAGCAAAGATGGTATACGCGGAGCAAGATACTTCATGCTAGTCATTGTCTATACGAGCAAAGTGGGGATCAGTTCCGGGCTGCATAAATAGGCGTGTCGTTGACGTGCTTGGCTGTAGTAGACAGTACCGCGCACTAATATAGTTCAAAATTAGCTCGGTGTATACCTGAATTTGTTGATTTTCTCTGGAGTGGAAGGTCTTTAACAACATTTTCCTTAAATCGGCAGGAGGGTGCATACATTTCAGACATTAGGCTCTACCATGTCTGAAATGTACATCTATTGCTCAGAAAAATAAGGCTTTTAAATACATTTTTATCTCAAATATTCTGGGGTCCTGTCATAACTTAATGTTACAGAGCGTGCCTCTGTGCTACATAAAATGGGATTAGTTCCCCCCTCGTGCGATCGTGGATCCAGGAAGCGGCTAGTCATGAAGTATCTTGCTCTTGCTCAGTTTATCTACCATCTTTGAAAAGAGAAGAGAGAGCGCAACCGGATATCCGTGATTAAAAAAAAAACTGCTCATGTGTACCGGATATACAAAGATATTACAGTACTATAGGTGACGTTGCAATGGCTGATATGTACATAAAACCGGGTAAGGATTTACACACTTTGTAGATACAAAGAAGTTAAGGTAGTGTATACTATTACTACACCAAAGACTGCGTCAATATACATTTAGGTCAAGTCAAAAGCGGCTACGTGGCTTGGTTAAACTGTTGTTTACAAGTCTCGAATGGCTATCAGCTGATGGGATGGTGATGATGAAAACCCGAACTGTTTGTATTGTTGTATAATTCCAAATAGTGCTCTACAAACTTCAGGCAACGAAGAAGAGTATCTCGTTATCCTGTGTTATTTCAAGTGAATACGTTAAAAATGAAAATGTAGCCTACATCACTATCTGATAAATTGTAAGTTTGCTTAGTTTCTGAAGTTTGAAGGTTACTCTGGCAGACTTTTTACTAGAGTTCAGTGACATGGATCATGATTTGTTTGCGTTATGTGCAGGTAATCAGGAGCGTGGATGGAACGACCCCCCACAATTTTCGTACGGTTTACAGACTGCGCAAAGCGGACCTAAACGCCTTCTCAATAAGAGGGTACCGCCTCCTCAACTGTCTGGACCTCAGAGTAAGGAACTTGCCCATATCTCCATGTCCGCCTGCCTCAGTTTTAATTTCTGCTGTCCCTCAGTCAACTTAGTCTATGGTCTGACACAGTAGATGAGTGAGAACTAACAGCTACCTGCTTTTTCCAGTAGTAGGTTTAATCATAATAATTCTTGTGAATAAAAAAAGTTGTGAAATTATAGTTCAAAACAGTGTCCAACAATATAATAATAACAATTATTATTATTTATTGATTTTTAATTATTTTGACAGGCCCATCTCCAGGGATACCTCCTCCACTGGGCCATCCAACTCCTCCCACCAATTCCGTGCCACCTCCAGGTTGTGGGTTGACCCCACCCCCCTTAGCTTGTAAGACAGCCTCGACCCCTCCATCACAGTCAAGCCCTAGGAAAGCTGAAACTGATTCCCCCAGCACAGATTCAGAAGGGGAACCCTGTGTGGATGAGGTGCTTGCACTACTCAACTGGGCACTTACAGCCTGTAGAAAATCTGTTAGGGTAAGTAACACAAATCACTTTTCAGCCAGAAATTCTTATTGAACCACTATTGAACCAGTTTCAAGGCATTCTTTACCTCCACATGTGAACTTTTTTCTGTACTCTGTCTACACTTCTGTTCTTGCTTATGCTGTTCTCTTTTGCTCAACTGTAGCCTGATAAGTGTCCTCTTTCGATAAAAGTGTCTGCTAAGTGTAATGTCATGTAATATTTTTGGGGGCTTTTATAGCCTTTAATCAATAGAAAAGTGGAGATATGACCGGAAAGGAGAGCAAGCGAGATGGGATAGTGTTTAGGAAATGACCCAGGCCGGAACTGAACCTGGCTTCCTGGGTTTATGGCATAGACAGAAATATTCTGAGTAGAAATTGCAGTCCTAGCAGTTTTCCCATTGACTGAAACGTAGCGGGCAATTTTGTTAGCCTGTGTGACGTAACATAACAAGCCAATCGCGCTCTTCAATATCTTAAATGTAGTGTTGTTCTTTTGTAAGAATATGTCAGTATGATCTGTATCCTACTTAGTCTATTTGTTTTCTATAATGTCAGACAGAAATTATGTTATGTTTTATACAATGTATTTTACCATTTCGTCAATATCACTAGAAAGCATCAACATTTGCTAATTTTTGGGAAGTCAAATTTGTAACTTATCTTTTGTTTTCTCAAAATAGAAGTTAGCTCAGTTTAGCATTTTCCCCATAGGGTTTCATTTTCAAAAATAGCATTTGTTCTCCCCTGTAGATCCCTGAAGATCCCGCTGAAGCATTACATTTTTTCACCGGAAGTTAGTAGTCTCCTTAGAGAAGAGAATGTCTCTGGTACAGACACCTTAGCCAACTGTACCACGGTGCCCCCTACTGAGTTTTATTTATTAGGCACCTTCATCCAGAGCATTGAGGTCTAGATTTGAAGAGTCTTGTTTCTTAATAATGTTTGTATTAGCAGCCAAGCCATGTTCTCCTCTGTTAGAACATTGACACTCAGCAGTGCTGTGACAGGGTGAGGGTAGGGTTAGGGTTAAGGTCATTTAGATAACAGAATATGTGCTGAAGTCTTAATCCTTTGTTGTTAGAGACATACTGCATCTGACTTCTCCAGATGTCCTTGAGATACTTCAGTGTTTATTCAAGATATGTCATCTTTTTCAGCAAACAGTGCACTGTTGTTAAAGAGGAATTAGTCACGATAAAGTAATGTCAGTAGTCACTGAAATACAAGGTTCGTGCTGTAAAGCTGTTATTAAATGTTATTAAGAGCTGTTAATAAATTTGTAATTAAATTTAGTAGTAAATTTAGCAAATTGGCAGATTTTCTGTTTACGCTCAGGGACATTTATCCATCTCACTTTTGAGGAAATAAGTCTTTTGAATGGGTTTCAACAACATTAGGCTTGTCATATTTTTACAACTGACGTTAATTTTTGCAATTACATGTGTTCATGTCCATGTGCTTACAACAGCATGTGCTGTCAGCAGTTATAAATGCTCCATTAGTTTTTTCACGTGTGTATGTGATGGTGTTTGCTATGTGTCACCTGCAGAAACAAGTGTGTGATGATGTGGACAAGCGCCTGAGGGTGTTTGAGGAGATGTGGAAGAGCGGGAAGCTTTCACTTCCTGTCAAGAAAAGAATGAATCTTCTGGTTCAAGGTCAGTGCTCTAACCCTTAAAAAAACAGAGGCAGCAGCAGCAGTATACTTTTTTAAAATTTGGATGCAGTTGTGACTCCTCTGTATTGATGATGGAAAGATCTTCACTGCACTGACATACAGAGTGCACAGTTATCTTGTTTACATACACAGTTATAGTCTTTTATTAGTCTGATGGATATACAGGTGCTGGTAATATAATTAGAATATCATGGAAAAAGTTGATTTATATCAGTAATTCCATTCAAAAAGTGGGACTTTTATTCATTCATTACGCACAGACTGATATATTTCAAATGTTTATTTCTTTATTTTTGATTGATTAGAACTGACAACTAATGAAAATCCCAAATTCCAATTCCCAAATTAGAATATTATTTGAGACCGATACAAAAAAGATTTATAGAAATGTTGGCCAACTGAAAAGTATGAGCATGTACAATGCTGAGTACTTGTTGGGGCTCCTTTTGAATTACTGCAGCAATGCGGCGTGGCATGGAGTTGATCAGCCTTTGGCACTGCTCAGGTGTTATGAGAAGCCAGGTTGCTCTGATAGTGGCCTTCAGCTCTTCTGCCACTGTTCGGTCTGGAGTCCTCCAGATTTCCTCCAGATTTTCTATGGGGTTAAGGTCAGGTGAGTTTGCTGGCCAATTAAGAACAGGGATACCATGATCCACTGAAGTACATTCTTTGTGAATCTCCCCCACATTTTTGAATGGGTTTTGTTTCACAGTCCTCTCCAGGGTGTGGTTATCCCTATTTCTTCTACACTTTTTTTTTCTACCACATCTTTTCCTTCCCCTCACCTCTCTGTTAAAGGGGTCCTTTCATCGTTATTTTTATTCATATTTCTGTGTCGCCACTATGGTTGAATGCATTGTGCGTCATTTCTGTGAAAAATTATGTCATAGTTCTCTTGCTTGATGCTGTTTTCTGTAAGCTATAACAGGTCTAGTGGTTGAACGACTGGCTTTTCCGGTGTCCCTCGTGAATATCCATGACGTGTCAATAAGGCACCTCTGATTGGGCAAATTCGCTGTCTTTCGCTCACCTAGCTTCTGTCCACTGTTCTTCCTTTGGGATGTGGGCTTGCCATACATGGCTCTGGGCGGGGCTTACGACCTAGTGACGTAGATAGGTTTAGCCTGCTCTGATCTGCTCGTTTTGGTTAGCTCGACCCTTCAATGACCAGTAAAACCATGAGGGTCGAATTTCACATCTTGGAATGCTGCGTGCATATACTGCTTGTTGTGACCCACCACAGCGTAAATAGAGCTACTCAAAGTGTTTTTTAGCGGAAGGACCCCTTTAATGTGCTTGAACCCAGAGCCCCTCCTTGTGCAAGGTGTCTGGTCATCTTTTGGACAATTGTCAAGTCAGCAGTCTTTCCCATGATTGTGTAGCCTACAGAACCAGACTGAAAGAAAATGTAAAGGCCTTTGCAGGTGTTTTGAGTTAATTAGCTGATTAGAGTGTGGCACCAGGTTTTTTCAATATAGAACCTTTCCACAATATTCTAATTTTCTGAGATACTCAATTTGAGGTTTTCATTAGTTGTCGGTTATAATCATCAATATTAAAACAAATAAACACTTGAAATATGTCAGTCTGTGTGAAATGAATGTATACATTATACATGTTTCACTTTTTGAAATTACTGAAATAAATCAACTTATTCATGATATTCTAATTATATGACCAGCACCTGTACAATCCTGTCAACCAAGTGTTCGAGTGGTAATTCTTCCACAAAACTTAGTCTGGGTGTGAAATATTTGCCAAACTGTCATGTTTGCTATATTGTAAACCCTTAACTCTTTGTATAGCCAGCCTCAGGTAGCTATGACCCTGATATGAACATAACCTCAGCTGTCCTTGCTCTCATCTCCATACTTTACCCTAGAGGGCCCAGGCTCTGGTCTATGTAAAAAGAACTTCTAGATAATTCCAATTATTTTGGAGTGATGGAAAGGATGTGAGGAAAATTTTACTGATTTTTAATGTTTTTGAATACAAACATTAAGGAGTCCCATATGATTGCATGAAGTGCATGCATGTGCAAACAGGAATGAAGACAAATAGTATGTTCTCAGAGCTAATGTAAACAAGATGTGTCAAATCTAATATTTTGGTAGAATGAACACCTTTTGCAGGCTTCTGTGTCTATGTGAACCTTCTCCCCCTTAAATCACGCTCATTTGTTCTTCTACCCCAGAGATGAAGAGTCGTAACTGGGACGCAGCTGATGACATTCATCGGTCTTTAATGGTGGACCACGTGAATGAGGTCAGCCAGTGGATGGTCGGGGTCAAGCGCCTAATTGCAGAGGCCAGAAACCTACAGCCCGAACACCTGGGCATCACAGACACGGAGCAAACTCAGAGCGACACCTGTGACAACCCAAATCCAGAATAGTCTTGTTTGGACTTGTTCTCAAGCCTAGTTAAAATGGTGTGGGGGACTTGTGTGGCTGAAGGGCTAGGTGTGTGTATACCTCTTGAGACTGAACATTTCTCCCCTTGGTGTGTGGATTGATGGGGGACTTGAAAGGTGCTGGTTTATCAAGTCGTTGACCGTCGACTCTGCAACGCTGTCACTATTAATTTGCCTTATGGATCCTCCTTGTCTATCGAGGAAGAGAGGGTAAAAGCTGCACCTCAAATGAGAGTTATTGTTTTACATCAGTTGACTTACTAAGACCTCAATGCATGTACACAGAATTAGTGATTGAGTCTGTGAAAACTATCTCACAAGTCTACACTGATCATTCCTCTCAACTCTTAAATGAACGCTCATGTTAATTAATGGCCATTCCACCATTTTATGCAACAGGTTGTTGTCAGACATACCCACAAGATCACATTCATTAGGTATACGGTTCTCACTCTATTGTACCCTCTATTGACATTAGTTGTTTATACCAGACCCGTTTATCTGTAGCCCTGGTTTATGTATCTTGCTGCTGGATTTTGGAGTGTGGATGACATTTTTTAAACAGCCTTACATATGCACCTCTGTGTTAATTGTGCTAATAACATCTACAATCTAAAACAATCAAAACAGTCTTCAGAATGCACGCTTCAAAGTGGACCTTACTTTGGAAACGTGTGTCAGTGTCTTTCCTTTGTCTGTACACTAAACAAATCAAATGTAAACTGTAATTTACGGGTCTGAAACATATGATCTTGATTTGAGTGCTTTGGCCATTGACTGCCGAAGTTACATGCTGGGAAATTAACCCGGACAAATGTAGTTCCTATGCAGAATGTTGGATATGTCACCAATAAAACTACAAGCTGTTACTTTTTGCACCATGCAACAAAGTCATAAACATCCCTGAGACTGTAATCAAGAAATTGTGACGATATGGGTGTTGATTTATTGTCATTCTGTTTGAGATAGTTCGCTGCACTACCCAACTGGCACCACTAGGAGTCAGTATGTGTGCAGTTCAAGATACACCAGAAAGCTCTGCCACAGCCGCTTGGTAATGGGGATATTAGAACAGCAACAACAGAATAATACACACACAACTGACTGTTGTTCAGATATTAGGACTACTGAAGTCGTTGCCAAAATAATGGCAACTTTGAGGACGTGCTGTACCTGAGGTAGAATTGGTTGAGAAGTGCATGGTCAATGGTTATCCTTCAAAGGTTCTGAAGTTTGAACAGAGAAGAATGTACAATGTAGAACCGGTACAAGTCGTTCCAGGTACCAGTAGGACATTAGGTTCCAGGTGGCTGCCAGGAACGAATCTCACCTTAAAGACTATTTTTTACAAGATCATACATATCCACAGACATAATTTGCTTTACATGATTCATTAGAAACATCTATCATTTGTTTAAACTCTTAAATTATATGTGTTTAATTATATACATATAACCAGAGTTCAATATATATGTATCACCTTCCTGGTCTTATCAGGGAGTCTTCGCTTCATATCTTGTTTTGAAGAAAAAGAAACTACTGTTTTTAGTTCTGCTTGTTGTTCCTGAACTTGAACTTATCAACAGAGGAGTGTCATGGAACATTCGTTTGGGGACAGTGTTTGGAAATCTTCCGTGCAGGTCATCTGTGACTCAGCATGAGGGTGGATGACAGCTCAGCCCTCTCACTGCTGTGGGCTGCTGTCTCTTCTCTGCAGGCTGCGTTGCCAGTGCCAATGCCCCAGCCAAAAAACTATCCCTGTTAATGTACATGATTGACACAGTCCATACCCATTAAAGAAGCCTTTAGGTTTGTTTATTTGTTTAAATCAAGTGTATGGTTTAAGAAGGAATTAGGCATTGTCATGTAACATCACTGACTATTTCTGATGTGCGTCCAAAGGGGAAGCTACATAAACTTGAGTGGCTGAGCATTACACAAAGAGAGTTGCTACTGAAACATGCTGACTCATTTATAAGAGTTTATTGCTGATCCGTGGCTTAGTGTCAAAACAAACAGATGGGTTGCTATGGACTCCTTATGTCGTTAACCTTAACAGTAGCCTATATGCGAGAAACAATGGAAGTCTTTTTTATTCTTAGCAGACCATCAGAGAAAAAAAACAAATTGGTAAACACTAAGTTTTAAATAATTTCAACTGAACCCAGCTTTGTGGATGGGGTAGAAGTGAAAAAAGCTCATGTAGAAGAATATTCATGGCAACTGGATAGCATCCCAGAATGTAGTGGTGACCTCTGCAATGCAATCAGGAATGCTGGAAACAGAGGGCAGATCGGATACGATAGCCCTTAATCCCCTTTATTCCACCCTCTGCTATGTTTATTTTGTCGGTTGTGCCTGTTGGAATTGCCTGCTTGTTAGTATGACTTGGCTTCTCCTTCCCCTTGATAATGTGTTGACACTTTAAAATTATTCTGTAGATGTGGCCAGTATTTGAAAGTGTATTTGAATTCATTCTTTACCTCTTTTAACCAATAAAGAAGCGAGTAATATATTATAATGTTAACATGTGCAATTACCAAGTATATCAAGCATATATGATGCACAAGTTTGTATATGGCCAAACATAATTTGACATTTTACTGCGCATTTCGTGTTCAGGAGTTTGTGACACCCTTTAGTGAGCCTGTTTCTGCTCCTGGCGTCAAGATGTCCTGTTCCTAATCTGAATATATCAGATATTCTTTTCCATTGTTTCTCAACCCACCTCCACACTGATATGATGACAAATGTTGCTATGTGCCCAGAAACCAAGCTGTTTGTTTCATGAACCACTAAAAGCGCGTGCAGTTGCCAACAGCCGGACCCATGCCGTTGACACTGCTGCATTGAGCAACTTGGTCCTGTCTGTAGCCACTCATTGTAAGTTCCTCTTGAAACCCACTTCCATCCTGAGGGCCACAGACGTAGAGGAGGTGATGCAACACTTTTTTTCCCTTTTGTATAGGTTTGGTACCAACATAGCAGACCTTACCAAACTTCAGGGTAACTGAGATACAAAACATATACTTTTCATACAGGGATATGCCTGTTTTGTTTGTTGGTATGTTTTTAGATAAAGGAATTGGTTGTGTGTGGTCTTTACATGAATGTATATGGGCATTGGTTAAAATACAGTGTATGTATGCAGGGTGCGATTTGTCAAAAAAAAAATGATTCATGGAAATGAACATTATATTTTTTAACTTGCCTAACTAGGCCTATCCCATGCTACTACCAATTTTACTTTTTGCTTCTGCAATTCATCAATATACTACAATATTTTCACTGTAGGCAGTGTTGATTGCGGTGCTATCAGAGACGTTCTTAGAAGGCTTTTGCTTAACAGCAAAAAAGAAAGAATACGCAGGATTTTCAAGGTGTGTGGATTAGTCCTTCCCAATGTGTCAAAATGATTTACAGCTGAACTATAATGCAACACTCAAAATAATTCACTAATTAGCACAACGTGCTGTCAACAATCGGGAACTAGAGCACTACACAGTAAACAACAAGCCACTCACGACTAGGGATTAGACAATTACAGATTTTGATAGTACAATTATTCAATGTTTCAATCAAAAATGTTTCAATTTGCAAGAAACCAGTGACCTACTGGTGACCCTCTCTCTATTCGGCCTCAAACCTAATTGCATAGCTTACTCTGATTCTAGATGTGTGCCCATGTTTTTTTACATCGTTACATAAAATAATCGTTAAAATAATTTAACAGAGGTAGGGATAAACCAGAAGGTTGGAATCCCCCCTACAAATCGTACCTTGTATGTATATTTATAGCCTATACATTGTACAATGTTGTACAAAAAGCATACTATATATGTGTGTGTACAAAAACTGTACATGATTGGGGCTGGAAACACAACATAAACATTGAAAACGGAGAGGCTGGGTGATCATCCAAATGCAATGACAGGAATCTGACTGTGGTTGAGCCGATCTCGTAGCTGCATGCGAGCAGGGACTTGCCCATGATGCACGCGAGGCTGCGTCACTGCGGACCATGCTATTACGATCACAGCTCTGATTTCTGAATGGCTGGATTTGCTAGGCTGTTGGTGGCATGTTGTTGAGTTATGCGGCACAGTGACCCCCTACGCACACCTTCTTCTTGGAATGGTTTCAGGGTTTCCTGGTGTGTCCCGAAACGCGGCAGCGTGTTTTCATTCCAGACAATGCACTTGCGTGACAGATTCCACATCTTCTGCTAGTGAAAATCAACTTTTTTTCTCATGTCTTGGGAAAGAATGTTAACTCTGCCCTTACGATGCTTTCATAAAGAGACGGATTTTCTGTACAATGTATCAATTTCATTTTGGTCTGTCTTTATAACACACCAGCACTTTCTGATGTTTGATACATTTGTCAAGTGCTTTACATTTCCAGCATTGTCAAGTTGATTAAGCAACAAACAAACTAGCATGTCATAAAGTACATATTTTTCTAAAGTTGTGTGGTTTTCTGGAAGTTTTTTTGTCAGAGTGAGACAGATGCTGAAATTCCGCAGAGCTTTTCACAACACAAACTGCAAATTGCACTATTAAATGAAACTGACCAAATGTTGACTTAACTTTGCCTGACTTAGCTTTGATTGTACCACAAATTGGCTAGTCAAGCCCATTTTCTGCTCACACGTAATGTCTCATGAAACACGCTGTGTACTCTTGCTATATAGCACATCACACCAGTATACCCTTAAGCACATCAATTGCTCACTTCATTTGAAATTGGTCATAAGATTTTTTTTCCCCTTCCTGTTCAACATGGTTGAATTTGACTGAAAGTGGCACTCCAAAGGTGTTATCAGCGATTTGTGTTTAGTTTAGTTAGCATGTAACTGTTTGTAAAATGTTCAGCTCATATTTTCTCAAGATCCAAGATCTTTATTCCCTTAGGTGTGTATGCTGCAGCCCAGACTCCCAGACACATACAAGGAGAGAGTAGCCCATGTTCCCATAACAATTTCCATTCCAGCAAATCTCGAAAACTACTGATGGGGTGAGCTAGCCTTCACTTCATTTCATACAGAGGGTCTGGCTGTGGTTTCATTAACATGGTTGTCTCAGGAAGCATCTTGCCTGACCAGTCAGGAAACAGTAGCCGCGTACGAGTAATAAATCGGTCTGTCTACATTTGTCTGACTTCGTCTACATACGTCAGCAAGAACTCCGCCTCGCAGCATGGGCGGGCTTCGATCAAGTCGGACACAAGTCTTTTGTTTACACCACCTGATCTTCGTAGTAGATGGCGGAGAGGTCATGTGTTGTGTGTGAGGGACAAGGAGGGGGCGGGCGGTTGTAGTAGGGTGCATTGAGACTTCAAGTCAAGTTGAGTCGTTTTTTTAATAGCACATTTAAACAAAACAACAGTCCCAAAGTGCTGCACAACACAAGGATGAAAAATAACACGGCAAAACCATAACCCAAAGATCATTAATAGGTATAGCCTACTGACACAAAGCAATACAATAAAAACGAGATTAACAAATACATAAATAAATAAAAGATTGGGCTTGACAGCATCAGATACACGCCCCAGAACAAGCTAAAAAGAGAGAGAAAAGATATGTCTTCAAACTGGACTAAAATAACGTACATATAAGATGAGAAGTTCCGTGACAGAGCACTACACAACATACGTGTCCAGACATCAATGAACTTTAAACCAACCAGGGCAAAGTTGCATCACCACGGAGGCGTTAGTTAGACGATTGTAGCCCCGGGAAAGCAACTGCAAGCGCTTGCACGATTTGTCTACATTCGGCTACATGCGGCTACATCACGTGGGTTTTTAGGTCATCTGACCTTGTGACGTTTTTGTGACAGCGCCACGCCTTTCTGGCAACTCTGACACAAAGTCTAACCATCATGCAACATTTTCAGCCCACAATGCATCGCTGACTACATGCGGCTACATCCGTCGGCAAACATTTACCCTCATCTCAACGCGGCTTGTTTCTTCCTGGAGTTGTAGACTCTGCTGAAGTTTAAAATGATTGGATCTGCCTTTACCCAATTGCTATGTCTGGTCTTGTCTCCCTCTGTTCACTGATTGGTCAGGCAAGATGCTGCCTGAGGCAACCATGTCAATGAAACCACAGCCAGTCCCT
Source organism: Setipinna tenuifilis (assembly GCA_030347295.1). NCBI lineage: Eukaryota > Metazoa > Chordata > Actinopteri > Clupeiformes > Engraulidae > Setipinna > Setipinna tenuifilis. The sequence goes on from CM059272.1 coordinate 23,322,820, forward strand.
CTGTATAAAATGTAGTGAAGTACGAGGGGCTGGTTTACCAGGCTAGGGGTGAACTACCTGTCTTGCATGTTTTATTTAGTCCTTACTTTAGCTTAGTCTTTAGTTAAAACACTGCTTGTAATGACCAAGTGAGGCACATATTCATCCCCCCTGCCTCTAGGAGAACACATGGATGTTTGCTAGCCTGTGAGCATGCTAGGCAGCTGCTTCTTTTGTCTATGTTACCTTTTGCTGCAGATTATATCAACACTTTGGTGCAAATGTAATAGCCCATTTGTGTAAGTTCAAGTTTAAGTTTAAGTTTAAGTTTATTAACCATTTCAACAATACAGCAGTACAGTTGATCGGAATATGTATGGTGTCCAGTACTCTAAACTCAATACTTTAGCTGCTGTAAAGGCACAAAAAAGGATTCTCCTGTAAATGAATTTAAAGTCCAAAACTGTATCATCATTTACCAAACATAAACATGTATCTGGGTTTATTGTAAACCTGAGTACTGCATTCATGGTGTCACGCCCCAAACCACTTGTGATGGTACAGTATTTTGAGCATCCCATGCAGATTTAATATGTATTAAGTGCATACAGGTGCATGAGTTGAGTTGTCTGATTGGCAAACACCTGATTCCAATCACAGTCTATGGTCCCAATACAACATAAACACAGGACCAGTGTGCCATAGTGGCTGTTTGTGCTTGTATTCAGTCCATTGTACAGTAGTGATTTGATTGTCCAAGATACATTCATAAACCATGAGTAAACAGGATCTAAGAGCAGATGACATTGACATGACCTGACATGACAAGCTCATATGATACAGTTGCACACCTGATTGCATTTGGAACAGTTCAAAACAAGTAAGGTCACTCATAATATTATGGATGCAATGATCCATATCCTGGCTGCTTAATCACTACTGGTCTGTGCTTATTTTAAGCTCAAGGGCATGTGATTTTACCATTCAATCTTGACAAAAGAATGCACATCTTTCAAGCCTAATCACAGTAAAGACAGAGATACACGTGCAGTATTGATTTTACTGAAAATAATAGTTTTTTTTTATGAATTTGTTTGTTTGAGCGGCTAAGGTAAGAGTAAAAATGCCAAGTGTTCTATACTCTCCTGGTGGCTAAACTAACCCACTGGGCTACACTGGGCATGGAAACTGTTGTTGAGCAGAATTTCTGTGTACAATACTGGTCTATTTGTTTTTGAATGTCCACAGCAGTTTCTTTGCTGGTGTGGCCACTTTCAGTTGATTATAGTGTGGGCTATTGTTACCATGAATACTTTGCCACTACTGCCCCACTGCTTCTGTGCCTAGCCACAGGGTACATCTTAATGCATACACTCCACATCCCTAAGCTCCCTGCAGTAGAGTTATACATTGATTCGTTTAGCTAGATGTCTATCAATGATATGCAGATAAAAACAGTTGAAAGTTAGACTGATTTGGCAGGTCAGCTTTTTCATGACCTCATGTTTTATACCACAGCCTTTTGACCAGAGGCTGATTTTAGCCAACCGCTAGTGTTCATGGCATGATCGGCTTAAGTTCATTTTTAGCAATTGCACAACCCAGCTAACCCTTAGGTACGTAGGTGGTTTGTGTCGTTAGGGGCTGGAATGCGACTGGCCTAGGCCCTGCTGTGTGGGTCCACAGGAACTTTCAAATATATTTTCTTCCAGGATTGTGTCACATTCGTTTTTGTGTGCTTTACTTTTCTTCATCAGTTTTGTCAAGCCCAACTGTGTTTAGAGGGCTTAAGTCAGACTTGTGTTTTTACGAGGAAAATAAAAGAAAACATGTCTAATATGTAAGACTATGAGATGGTTAGTTGTTCTTATGTTGTGTAGCGGTTATTTTTTGCATTCAGGAGATTCCTGTTCTCCTCACTGAAGCAGTAGGACTGTAAATCTTGCTGTCTGTATAACTCATGGCCTTCTGGAATCTCTCCACTTAGCCTCTTCCAATAGCTATCGGCAGCTCTCCAGGATTTTTGTTTGTTTGTTTTTTCTTCTCACTTAGAGGAAGCTGCAGCCATGTGCAGCTACTCTGTCAAGTCATTTTCAGACATCCTAAATTTTAGACATAAGGCTAAGGCTTTATATTTGATCAGTTTTACATACACCCTTAACATTTTTAATTTTGTTTTACCTAATTAAAGCGCTTGATGGCATCAATTGTCTTTTAAGTATAGGAATGCATTTAGTTTAGTTTAAATATTGCACCTTAACATGTGCCACTGCTGCTTTGATGACAACTGCTCTGAAGCATATTCCTATTCGTGGACAAGATGAGGCCTTTAAAAGGATCACTTTTGGCCCTGTGGTTTCCGTGTGTGTTTCCTTTAAGTGAAGCTGATAGTGTTTGAACAGGTGGGAAGGGAAATTGCCCTTATAGCTGACAGGATATTCGCAATTCCACTCAGTCTCAGTCAGCATTTGATTGAACATTTCAATCCAAATGCAGTTTTCGCTAACCACTTTTATGTTGTGCCGAGGTTAAAGAGAGAAACCATTTTCAATCAGGCTTAATCCTCCTGACTGGAATGCAACACACTCCTGCAGACTCATGGGCGCTCTTACAAAGCCACCTTTGTTTGCGGGCTCTTCCTCTTCCTGCAGCCCCACAGCCCTCCGCGATGGTGGGCTTCATGTGGAGAGCTGAAACCTGAACTGCAGCTATAAGGGGCTCTTCCTCCGTCCATGGGTCTGCTGGGCCACAGGACAAAAAATGATAAAATTCCATGGGTGTTTAAAATAAGGCTACATGAATAATCCGCAGCATTTCTGCAATGTAAACATTTCATTAGTTGCTTATGAGCTGTTGCATGACAGATGCATGTGATGGCAAATTTATTAGATGCTTTTTAAAATTAGAGCAGCAATTGTTTTTTTATTATCATGCTATGGATATTGTGATAGCATTTAAAAAAAAAGAAACTGTTCAAAATATTGAATACATGTAACACATTAAGTTTAATATACTTGGCTGAAATATTGAATCCTATACACAATTCTTCTTTATCCCTGTTTAATGTATGTTTTATGTCTAAACTAGTTATGTAATTTGACACAGCTCAGTCACATAAAATATATGTGACAATAGCTAATATATATAACGTAATAACTACTACTCATCTGAAATGTTAGGGCAGCTCCAAGCTTGTTTGGAAATAAAACCCTACAAAGACATAACAGATATAGAAATGAATCTGGAAGTCATAACAAAGGCTTTGATTTGTCGGGTGGTAAATAGGGATGCTGGAGGACAGAAATTATCTAACCCTAGATAATTATAGGAATCTTATGTTTATAGTACGTTTGTGTGAGACCTTGACCTTGTTGTGGGGTGCTGCGCTATCTTTATCATTTTACCTGTTAAAGGATTGATGGAGAAAAATGCATTGCTGCATGTTATAAAAAACTGCAAGGTGTAGAGAAGGCATGTTTGGACAGAGCAGATGCATGATATTTGGTTTGGCTCTCATGCTCCACTTATTTGAGTAGTTTGTATTTCAATCAGCAGACATCCCTGGCATCTTCATCGCATGAGCCTAAAACTGAACGTAATTCACCTAAGCTAGCTGATGAAGGCCAGAGAAGCCAGACCATCAAACAGCTTCAACTAATCCAAAATACAGCAGCAAAGCTTCGCACAAGAACAACAAGAACTGAATACATTCCAAGATCCAGACTTGTAAGTTATAGAACTGACTTTAAGGCACTTGTTCTTGTGTTTAAAACATTAAATGGGACGGGACCCAATTACCTATCGGGTATATTTTAACTATATGCACCAACTAGGTCTCTAAGATCACAGCAGAAAAATCTGTTGATAAAACCTGCTGTCAGAACAAAATGTGGTGAAGCAGCTTTCAGCTGCTTTCAGCTGCAATGCAGTTCAGCTTTGGAACAAACTTCCAGAAGACATAAAAAATGCTCTGTTTCAAATCTTAAGACCAATCTGTTTTCACATGCTTTCTGCTAATGATTTACCATGAATTATTGTGCTGTTTTGATTTTACTTTTATTCTTTTAAGCATTTACGCTTGTTTTGATCTTTTATGCTTTGACATATTGTTCTTTGCTTTTATTTTTGTTGAGCACATTGAACTGCCTTTGTGTATGAAATTCACTATAAACTTGCCTTGCCTAACCTGCTGAAGCAAGTCAGCTTATTATGGTAATAACAAGACCTTTGTCAAACATCGTTTTCAAGGCAGTTTATCACACACATACTCTATAATCAGTTTATGTGTTTTTATGACATGAGAAAAATTCAAAGTGCTCAGGAATTGAAGAAATTGCTCTTTGGTGTAAAAAGGAAATACATTCAAAGAACTCTTTGTATCCAATTTATATAGAAAAGCCTTTATTTTACATGGCTATTTGAAATGCTTCTTCGTCTGTATGAGAGAAAGAAGTTTATGAAATGCTACCTTCGTCTGTATAAGAGAAAGAAGTCAGGTTTCATAATAATCTTAAATAAAAAGTCGAAATTTCAGTTGAATAGTTTGTGTGTTGTGCGGTATGCTAGTGAAAGTTGCGATGCTCTGATATCTTTACACTTTTTTATGATGATCACTTTATTCACTGGTTATATGACCAACCTGCAGGGCCTGCAGATAAACTACTACTGCACTGTTGCATCTGGCTCTTTTATAGGACTCTTTTATCAATTAAAGTGCCATTTCACCTCCAAATAAATCAAAGCGAAAATATCTGTATGGCACTTCAGAAACAGAAGTATGGAGATCATGTTTTATTAGTTCCACTACTTTATATATTTGTGTTTTTTGAATGTTGGACATTTCACTTGACATTATAAATCTGACAGCGAAAACAATGACTAATAATGTGCTCTTTTATTCCCCCTTTGAAAAACACATGAAATAATTCATTGTGCAATGTTAATTTGTCCTTAGAACCACTTTTGTTTTCCCTTGTGAATAAAATTCTGTAAAACCTAAAGAGGAAGATCAGTTGTTTACTTTTTTAATTTAATGATACAAATCTTACAGACTTACATGTCAGTGATGCATGATATCAGTTTTCATCTTTTTTCATTTAAGTCCAGATATTACAAAAATAAATATATGCATCTGAGAAGAAAAAGAAATAGTTAATACGTTCAGTTTAATTTATTACATATAAAGAATAAGTCATTTATTTCCATATATATATCATTACATGTAAAATACACAGGGTTACATAAATCACAGTTGCAGTCAATTTTTTTGCAGTACAGTGAAAAACTGTAGACCAACCTTTCGAAAGTGGCTACCAATGACTGTATGGACGATGTCCTGTAGAGCTATTCTATACAGTCATTGGTGGTTACAGACCAAACTCAAGCACAAGGGAACAGGGGTGGATGGGTACAGTCGCTTCTCCCTTCAATTGACCTCATTAAATGTAATTTATTATCTAGACCACATATGTTCCTTGTGAGGAATCTGAGACGCAATTTGAAGACGCATTTTCTCACAGCGGGAGGGTGTGTCCCTGCTGCTGCTGCGCTGTGATTCAACACCACTGCTGTAGACGCATGCATCCCTGCGGCCAGCGCATCTCAGCTCTGCTCCACTGTTCTACTCCTCTGGTTCCCATGCACTGCTGCCCTGCTGCTCTCCTGTCCTGCCCTCCATCCCTCTGTAGTATAATCAGATATGCCCTCCGAGAGGAGCTGCTGCTGCCTGCTGGAGTGGGCCCCGAGTGAGGCCGCTCGTGACAGCCTGCGCTCCACACGCAAGGCCCTGCCCCATAGCCACACATCAATCAGGGACGCATTTGTGAGTTACACCCAGGCTCAGCCACGCCACCGTGGAGAGCACATTTTTGTGTGTTCCAAGGGCCCTGCTGCTGTTATTGACTTTCCCATGGTTTTCTTTAAAAGCTCGGAATGGGCGGCTCCCCTCTAATTACATCATGACAATGCCATCCAGAAGGGTGCTGGCCAGTTCAACGCAATACCAGAAAACAGCAGACGCTAAAGTAATACTCTCATCTTGCGCACTTTCATGGCATGAATATGAATCATTTCCCGTCAAAATCACGTTGATTGTTTTATTTCTTTGCTTCCATGAAATTGACGATATAAATGTTTACTTTGAGGGAAAAAATTCTCATAACAAACAAGCAGGTTGTATATTAGCTGGTGCACTGTTTACTGTAGTGGTTAAGATTTATGTAATGTGATGTCACCAGTTTACTTAAGATTTACCAGCATCCCATAATTTATACCCACTGACCACAAATTACATATTCCATGCATGATTGTTGGTTATATAACATAACCTGATGCTTCCCTCCATAATAAATAGTGATTCGCTAATCAGACCAAAGTTTCTTAATGTCTTTACACAGGAAACAGCAGCATTCACAATTGTCCTTCAAGTACAACAAAAAAAAGTACCGTTTGATAAATATATTCGGAAAGAGCAGCTTGTAAGCTTTGCGTCAGAGCTGAGTGTAACAGTTCATGGCATTTCAGCTCAGTCCAGTTCAGTGCTCCTCCTGACAACAAGAACTCTCTTGTTAGAAGTTCCTGCACATCCATAATGGTTGAGGCTTGAATCTGTCAGGCAGTGAAGAATGTCTCTGGACGAACCTCCATAAAGTGTCTAATCCCCTCCATTCATGGCGCAACAGCCACAACAGCTGGCCTTCCTGCTATGTCAGTTCCCTCTCTCTTGACCTCAGAAATTTGGGAATGCACTGGCAGACAAGGTGGCTGTAGTACTGGTCATTCTGGCACTTCTTGTGGGGATCTTTGCATGGCAGTCGATAACAGCTTTACAGAAACAAAGACACAGAGGCAGTTGTTAGTGTAACCCACACAGTGGCAGGCAGCGAGAGCTTATATATCTGAGGTTCCAAGGTTATGGATGCGGGTTGTGAATGGGCGGTTCGGTGGTTATCCAGTGGCCCATCAGAGAAAAAAAAGGATCATCTGGTTTTAATAGGAAGTGTGTCTCCACTAGGGGACAAGTGGGGAAGTAGTAAATCTCCCAAGACACATAAATATGGTGTTGTATAAAGAGAAGGAGGAAAGCAACAACAAAACTAAATGTTAACAGTGAAAACATAGCTGACTCTGTGTATGTGTATATGTGCGTGTGTGTGTGTGCGTATGTGTGTGCGTGTGTGTGTGTGCGTATGTGTGAGGCATGGCCTTTATCAGAAGTGGCCATCAGAGAGTAAAACTCCTGCTACACATTTCTTCATTAAATAGGTGATTTTACTAATTAGCTGATCTACCTGGCTGATGAGATGAGGTAATTATGATCAGCAGGTTCACTGAATGCTTGGAACAAGTACAGTATATGGCCAAACTTTTACTTTCTAAAACCAGCATGTCCACCTCTGGATGGATGGATGGATGGATGGATGGATGGATGGATGGATGGATGGATGGATGGATAGATAGATAGATAGATAGATAGATAGATAGATAGATAGATAGATAGATAGATAGATAGATAGATAGATAGATAGATATTTTATTGATCCTGGAGTAAATTTAGGAAATGGCTAATGTTGAAATTGGTTATGGGCCTCACCTGCAGCTGTCAGCTCTGAACCTCTTGCCCTGGAGAAGGCAGGTGTGCTCACTCTCCCGGCACTGGCAGAGGCACGTCTCCGGGTCCAGCGGCTGACTCGGTGGGCACTGGGTCTGGCAGGCGCAGGCACAGAGCTCGGGATCCCAGCTCTGATTGGGTGGGCAGGACGGCTGTGTGTCTGACGGCGTCTCGCACACACACTCGCACGAGTCCTCATCCAGCCGCCACCCCGGGCCACATCTGGCCGCGGTCAGGCCATTCTGGCACACGCACTCGCAGCTCTCCTCGTCCAACAGTTTATTTGGCCCACACAAAGCCAACAGGGCGGAGTCCCCCGGCTCTATTCCAGACGGACAAAAATGAGAGCATTACATTTTTATTTCCTTTTTTTGTTTAAACTCATTGTATTAGGTTACTCCTTGCATGTGGAGCAGAGCTCAGATGTCCTCACACGCTTGGAAAATGCTGCCTGCCGTGGCGTGCAAAGCCCTGGGTAGCATGCTGCTTACTCACCCAGCTCCTGGTCCAACAGGGACAGCAAATTCGCTGGAACACACTCGCAGCCCTGCTCGTTCCACACAAGGCCTGCACTGCAAGGCTCGTCTGGCTGCGGGCACCTGGAGAGATGACACAGGTTGGAGGAGATCAGAGGGATTGTGACCTCTCTCCCATAAAGAGATGTAGCTGGTGTATTTTGCTCTTCCTGTAAATGTGCTCTATGTAGTTTCTGATTAAAAAAAAAGAGCTGAATCGTTGTGACAAGTAAACTGGGTCTTACTGTGCAAATTTGTGCTCTCTTAAACTGCACAAATGCTCTCCAATTCCACAGTGCTAGAAAGACACAGGGCGAGAGGAGTCTTACCTCAAGTTAAAGTCCACTTTTACAGACCTAAGTCCCATGCCACAGGTACACCACTAAGGCCTCAAGTGTAGCAGGCTTTGTTTCAACTAATGAATGCATTCATTTTTGTGGAAATAGCATTTCTCTGTGTTGTAATGCTTATTTTTACAAGCAGTTTAGTGCTAGAGGGGAGGTCCATGACCATTAACAAAATGCTAGTACAGTATTTCTATGGTCACGGCATCTCCTACCTTTCTATGGAAATAGGCCAACATTCCTTGCTCTGCGCAGCCACTATGTATTTGCTGTGTTTACTTTCAGATAAAAGTGCGTTCTCGGACATCCTTGTTCGTGGAGTATTTATTTCTTAGTTACCACATACTTTTGGCGACGAATTGAACTGGAAGTGTGTTCCCGTATTGTTGTTAGCTGCAGTTAGAATTAGGGCTGGGTTGGGAAGAAAAAGCGATATATCGATCAATACAGATTCTAAAAATAAAATATCAATATTGAAATGTGCGTATCGATACTTTAATAATGGGTTTCTTCATGGGCAACTGCCACAATTCGAAACGGTGAGCCATTGTCCAGTGTTTCAAATTTTATTGTCGTTTCCAAAAGTCAGGTCAGTCTGCGGCAGACTTTGTAGCAAAGCTTTGACACCTATCAGAGCATTGTCATTTTGGGGCAGTGTTACGCTGGAAATCCACTGGCTCTAGCAAGTTCACCACGCTGCATGCCTTCAATTCATTTTCAGTGGAGCCTGTTGTTATTGCTCCCTCCTCAAAGCTTGTCAGTAAGGAGGCGTGGGTGTTTTGATAGCTCTGCTTAACTTTATGCAAATGAATCCCGTGAATACGTCTGTGTTATCCAATGAAAGTATAGCACATACTGATATCCCATGACACCCACAGTTCTCGTAGAAGGTGTATTGCTATCTTAACAAGTAATTTTTTGACAATAATCGAAATTGTGGATATAAAATATATAAACTACAGAAAACAATGTAGGACATGCTAATAGTTCCAAGGATTATATTTGTCCCTGTCCACAAGCACAGCAACCTCATGGCAAAACTTGGAGATTATTGGTGGCAATAATTGCCAGTGTCTGGTGCTTTTTATGTGTGTGTATGTAAAAAACATGTACAGAGTTTGGTAAGGGCACAGCCATCTGTTATTATGGTTAGCTAGCTTGCTAGATCGATAGGAACGAATTGAATGTTTTAGGTGTGGAAGGGCGCACTATGCAAATGTCTGTGAATTCTAAGATTTGGTTTGCCATGGCGGCAATAAAAAAGGACACTTAATGAAAAAGTGAAAAAGTCCTAAAAATAACACTATGCCTGAGATACGGAAAGCTCAGCAGGCACCCACCATGTAGAAGAAGCCAGTGAAGAGGCAACGTGTGCGTTCAGCATGTTTGGGGTGGAAATGGATGGGGAACCGCCTATGTCATTTTAGCTTCACAAAATTAAGCTCCATTGGCATGAAGTTAAATATGCTCAGACAATAGAGGACATTCTGCAGAGATACAGTGTGCTACCCAGAAATAAGCTCCACACACTAAAGGGAATATCTGTGAAACTTGTTGTTGACCCAAATGCCACATCACGTTTCTATGCCCATTGTAAGCTCAGAACGGCTTATGCAATGAAAGGAAAAAGTGGAAGAGGAGCTGGAGCGCTTACAGGTACTGGGCATCATCGAGCCTGTCCAGGTCTCAAGGTGGGCAGCTCCCATTGTTCCCGTCATGAAACCTGATAAAACAGTGCGGATGTGTGGGGGCTATAAACTTACAGTGAACCAGGTTGTTAAGCTGGATGAGGATCCATTGCCACAGTTGGATGACTTGTTTGCAACTCTGGCAGAAGGAAAGTTGTTTACAAAGCTAGACGTGAGCAATGCCTACCAACAGCTGCTGCTCGACGAGGATTTGAAAGAATATGTCACAATAAACACACACAAGGGATTGTTCAAATACAAACCAATTAGGGTTTGGTGTGGCACCCCGCCCTGAGACCCGCCATTTCCCAAAAGGACAATGGACACATTGTTGCAAGGGATTCAACAGGTAGCAGCCTGTTTAGATGATCTTTTGATTACATGGGGTACCGAAGCTGAGCATCTAAGTAACTTGGAGCAAGTGAAGCACCCCTATACAAACTACTGCACAAAGTCACCAAGTGGCAGTGGTGTGAAGAGCGGGAGAAAGCTTTCCAAGAAGTAAAAGAACTCCTTCAATCAGCTAAGTTGCAATCCAGACAAAGAGATTTCCCCCTCATGTGATGCCTCACCCTATGGCCTGAGCCACTGCATTCCCCCGCTAGCCTCTGCCCGTATCGAGTGTTGGGCACTAACAGTGTTATCCTGTCAGTATACTATGTGTACAAAGCAGTGTACAAAGCAGGAAAGGACAATGCCAATGCTGACACATCAAGTCACCTGCCACTGCCTAAGATGTCTGACTCTACACATGTGTAGAGAGACAGAGTCCTAAAGAGCCTTTTCACTAGAGAAGTTGTCTGAAACACCTTTCAAGGCATCTCAGGTCAGGCAGTGTAGAGAAAGAGTTCAAAGAGAGGAACTGATATGAGGCCTTAGGTGACACTTAAGACAGAACTGAGCCTACAAGATGGCTGCATCTTCTGGGGTACGAAAGCCATATTACCTCCACAAGGTCGTTCACAGATTATAGAGGAAATACACGAGACACATGTGTGTTTATGTGCTTCTGTGTTTGAGTGAGTGAGAAAAAGAGACAGAGGAAGACAGCCAGAGAGAGAAAGAGAGAGAGAGAGAGAGAGAGAGAGAGACAGCACACTTACAGTGTTGGCTGCTCATCAAGAGACCTTCTGATGATCGAGTGTCTCGGCCTCTTCAGCTGGCATTCACATGTGGTGTGGTTGACAATGGGCACCATGACCACAGACCTCTCCCTCGGAGGAGATATCTCCATTAACTGTGGAAGGAACACATGGTAGAAGACAAGGCTAGCTTAAGGGAAGATGACAAACATGGATTAACACGTCAATGTACAGTAATCAGGAGACCTAATCATAGAAATACTAGTACTCTACAATGTTCATACAGTTTGCCTACACTGAGCGCACTTCATTAATTACTATGACAATGCAAAAGAATGGCCAAAGAAAAACCTCTTGTAACAAGGATTTCTTCTCCTAGTATAATAAAAAGTAAATGCAATGCCGTAAGTTTCTGCTAGGATCTGCTTGCAGTTAATACAGTGGGGTGAGAGATTGAGATATAATTCAAAAGGACAACAAAGTATTTTGAGATCTTAATTTGAACTTCAATAGGGAATGGGTTGAGACAGGAAAAGAGCTCTTTCTCAGCTGCATAACTGTCCTACCTATCATCTGACCGCAAGTCCAAGATTTGAAGAGATCTTGAAATACTCAATCTTTTCTCATCTCACCTTATTTCTCCCTAATGTCTCTTAGGAAGCATACATCACACAAGTTACTTAAATTCCATGTTGGTTGCCTTACTGTTTTGTTAATAACGGTGTAGCTGGTGTTGGTGCAGTGCCATGCTTCATTGTTACAGCATCCTCCACATCGATGGGCCGCCACACACCGGGGGAGGTAAAATCGGCTGGTGCTGTCTGGAAATTCCTTGGAAACTTCCAGACACACTTCTCGTGGACGGCATATTGTTCGCTGGATCTCCTCCATAATGACTGAGTAAAAGAAGGAAGTTGCATAATATCCTGTTAGAACTTTCCAATAATATGATCATTTTACAGTTTCTTTTTGGGACATGGGACTTCAATTTCCAGACTTCTCATTACATATATTTACAAGAGGTGCCATTCTTGACCATTGCTGTCTACAACTTAAAGCCACGGTGACAATACGATTTGTCTAGGTAGGTCAGAAATACAAAAAAAAAAAAATATATATATATGTTATTAACAATAATTTATTGTCTCTTATTTCTTATTTTTTATCTATGTGCATTGCCTTAATGATTTTTTTATATTTACAATTTCGCGTACTCAAAAGAGCCACCAGTTGTCTTTTTCTTAGCTCAAATGACCTTCTACTACAACATGTCTTTAGTTTACAAAGCCCTCTTTAGACTACCTTTGTTCTCAGGGGGACATTCCTGCAATGGGATTGACCTGTAGCCTGAAGCATGAAAGGTTAAGGCGAAAGGTTACCAAGGAGGCTAAAACCCATGAGTGCTAAAATTAGCTGATTGCACCTGAAAGTGAGATAGTACTAGCCTTTAGATAACAAACAAAAAGATAAGCCACTTATAATTGTGTTTAGTTCTTTAGCAAGTGTTTAGTTCTGCATGGAAGAATACTAAGAAGACAAAGGATTCAGTGTATCAGAAGAATTCAAAACCCTAAACCCCCCACGTGCAAACTCTAAAATGCAAATCCATAAAACCACCAGATTTGACAGCAGATATGTAAGAAAAAACCTACACCTGCAGACTTTATGGTTACCCACAATTCAATATGCCTGTTGACAGTCAATATGATCAAAATCCTTCCTCGCTGATTCACTTAACAGAGTTACTGTACCACTGATCTGTTAGTTCGGAGGAGCTCGTGCAGAGCAGAAAAAAGCTGGTGAACATGCGGGGGAGCAGGGGTCCCGAACCGTTACCCTTCTGTAAGCCATGGGCACAACATACCGTTACACTAAAGCATGCTCAAGCAGTGCTTCAGAGGTTTACCAATGCTTCTGCACTTTTTGCCCACTGAGAAAAAAAAATGACCCAGTGAAATTATGACCTTATGGACCTCTGCCACTAACACATTTTTGCAGGATTCATTTTGTTCACTCCTTCTGAACCTCATGAACTTCCTTATTTCCATGTGCAGTGTTTTGGAGGATGTCATGGAGTTTAGATGATAATGCTGAGGATGTTTTGCTCTGCTTGCATATGCTAGTCATGGAAACTGATTCAACATGGAAATGTTGGGTCATTTTGTCTTAATAGAAGCCTGATTCTGTGGGTCTGATTGCACACATGTTAGTACAAAAGTGTACAGTGCTCTTGTCAACTTGGCATGGCTTTTGTGAACGAAAGTATAGTATATTCAGGCTATCCTAATCTTAAGATTCAAAGCTTTCTTCAGATTCAAGCCTTTCTTCAGATTCAAAAACCATTGCAGTTTACTTTTCTGGAAGAGGGGATTCCAAAGTCTGTTGGGTAAGTTAAAGGTTTGTCAAGCCTTGGTAGCCATGTAGAGGCCTGGGCCCTAAGCAGCCACCTGTGCTGCCTTTTGACAAGCTACACTGCCTTTTGACAAGCTTTACTGAAATATAACAGGTCCAATCTAGATATGATTAAGGGTTAAACTGAAAGCTACCTAATGTGTAGCGCTTGAAATATACATATGGGGGGGGAGGGCATAGAGTGGGTCTGTCTAACCTTTTAAAGACTCTAAAGAGTCTAACCCTTTAAAGTGCCATCAGTCTTGAACAAAGCCTCTCAGCTAAAGTGTAGCACATACAGGCTTTCCTGATTTCAAAGGCGTTTGAAGGCTTCTCCTGTTTCAAACACCAAGTCACATCTTACTTTATTGGAATATAACAGGCTCAATAGACATAAAACATACACTTAAATAGGAAGCTTCAGTACTTAGTGTGTAGCATTCAAAGGAATGGACTGAGAGGAACCTTAAGTAGGCCATCTAACCTTCTAAAGTGGTTAAATTGGAAGCTGATTTATATATAGCATTTAAAGAAATGGACACTGACGTTGATGGGGCCACCTAACCTTCTAAAGTGCCATCAGTTTTGAACAAAGCCGCTCGGCGAGATGAACTCCACATGTGTTCATCCGTATGGTGATGAGGGGCTGAGCTCTCTGACTTCTTCCGCAAGCACTGCTGTACCAAGCTATACTCTGGATACATCAACTCTAACAGCTCATCCACGCTGGACACCCTTAGTGTTATGTCCTCAACCACAGCGACCTATAGAGTGGAAAGAGACAATGGTTATTATTATTACTATTACTATTAGTATTATTATTATTATTATTATTGATTGAATACCAACAAAATGAATGGTATCACTTGCAGGCTCACATACATGTCGAAATAACATTTGTATTTGTATTTAATATACATATTACCAACATTATCAATTTCAAAAAATTGCTATCACTGTTCTAATAAAATATTAAGATGTTGTAGCATACACCTTTGCCGGTATTATAATGTTGCTTTACCTATTGATAACAGCAATTATATTAGTAATGAGGGTGGTCCAGAGGCAAAAGAAGCTTTATAATATGTTTATAACGCCTTAATGATAGTGTGTTTATACATAGTATTACCTGATAAATGCTAGTTATTAATCAGATTTCTTATATGACCTCTGTGTGCAGCCTATACAGTAAAATAATGTTTAATTACCACAGTTATGTCCATTTATGAATAGTTATGTATAAACTGATGTCAGTTTCTATAATGCATAATGAATCGTTTCGAATCTTGCAACTGCTCTTGTAAACACTGTATACTGTATATCGAACACAATGTAATGAATAGTGTTAACTGTTTTGTCAATGCAATATACCTACGCAAGTTTCTTCACTACTCATCCTCAAGTGCATTCCTACACATGTCCATACACACATCTTCCATGACTAAATTCAAATTCATATTGAATTAAGTTTTCTCTCCTTTATTTGCTATTACCACATCACTACTCGTTAATCCAAACAGATACACAGAGAATGCAAAACATCTTGGCAACCTGGCGAGGTCCCCCCATCCTGTGAGCAAAAAAACTGGACGTTACTCCCTGCACACTGTTGCTAAAAACCTCTGTTCATGTCCACTGGTTTTATTGCCACAAGGTAACTTTATAGCCAAGGTGGCCATTCTGGCAACGTGTCAACAGAAACAGTGCAGAGACGCCGGCAGGCTCTGTGTGAGCCATAGGAAAACAATGCACGGGGCAGCTCATGTTTTTCCACTGGAGGTTCAGCCAAGTTCCTCTCAGAGATAAGAAGCCAGGTCGTCCCCTTTGTTATTGTGTGGCCTGGGCTGCTCTATGTATGCTATTCTACAACCACCCCCCCCCCCCCCCCCCCTTCCCCACCACCACCAGCCCAGGACATGGGCCAGCCCTGATACCTTAGGCAATCTCTTTCACAGCTGCGTTAAGTCCTGATAGTCTGCCTGCTTTATGTAACCAGCATATTGGCTGATCTAAGGTTTCACCAAGTCGCGCTCAGATCTCTCAACATGATGTCATGCTTTTGAAATAGCTGATCAGAGATTCTACCACCTGCTGTGAGCACCACGGGCTTGTGTGAGGTCTTCATCCAATGGAAACAAGTCTATTGCCAAAGCTTCTTGGTTTATTTCCCAAAAGCACCAATCCAGAAACATAGTTGAGGAGCACAGCAAGAAAGTCACCTCACAGCTGATTGGCTGTTGCATTCATCTCTTTGTGACTACATGTAATGACCAGAGGCTTACAGACGTCACATCACCAAAAGTGATTCATCTGTTTTATTAATGACGAACACTCACTGAGAAAGTCTTGCAGTACAGGTGGAATCCATGTGGTCATAATTCCGGATAATGTCATGAGTTGAAGATGAAATCTTACTGACCAAGGAGCTGAGGTCATGCATGTATGTAGTACCAACCCAAAGTAATTATTTCCATCTGTTTCATTCCTGACACCTGACGTATAGCAATGATACTGATATGGTTTAGGAGTAATCTAAATAGTCACAATATACCTACTGGTACACACCGTTAAACTGTGAGGTGTACAGGGAAACACACAACATGAATTTTAAAATAATTAAGCAAGAAAAGTACTAAGTGACAGTAGCAACTGTCTGTAAGTTTCACCACGTTATATGGTATATTTTAGTAATAGATTCTAGATTTAGGATAACAGGTCATTTCATGTCAGTTATGTGAGTTACTATAAAGCACATGCCATTTTTACAGATTGTTTACATTTTTAAACACGTGTCAGCTACTGTATATACTTCACATATTTCTGCAAAGTAAGTTGTAGCAAATTAGTTAATTAAATTTAAAAATTAAAAAACCAAAAGACAAACGAAACCCTAAACAGTCCTGGTTTGTGCAGTAGGACTATTTAAAATATAAAATATATCTCAGGTATTGGGAATCTTCTTACCTCTGTTTCCCCCTTGCCTGGATTATAATCCTCATACTCATAGCCACAGACACAGGTAATGCTGAGAATCCTTATGAACAGAAATAGCATCCACATAATGTGTCCGTGATGGGAAGGAGGGACGGCAAAACGATGGAAGTAGAGATGCCCAGGAGGTCACGCTTGAACTATCTCATCCCGGTAGTCCAGTCTTGCCAGTCCCGAGTGCGGCATAGCCCTCCTCTTCAGACTTAAGTGAGTCCGCTGTGTGGTGCCTCTTTCCAGCACAGCATTCTTCCTGTGACGGGCTCTCTGTCTCTCTCTGCCTATATTTATTTGTTTCTCTTTCTCTCTGTCTCTGTCTCTCTTTCTCTGTCTTCTTTTCCTCACTCTCTTTTTTCTCTCTCTGTCTGTCTTCAGTCAATACGTGCCAGGCACCACATCTTCCCTTCCAAATATTTGCTTTAGAGGAATGAAAAAAAGGAGAGCGGAGTCGATGTGGGAGATTTCCAAAGCGTCAACTTCCCTTCAGGCAGTTGTCCTGGTCGTGAGAAACTCCCGGCGGTGTGTCCTTTTGCTCAGAAGGCAGGCAGAGTATGAAGGACAGACGGCCGTGCAACATGTATGCAGTCGGAGTAAGTGAGGGGGGAGTGGATGGTGGAGGGGGGGGGGGGGTCCCAGTTCCTGGTGAAGAGGCGGGTGAGGAGGTGCACTGGAGTCTTTTTAGTCGGAACTCATCTCTCCTTTCACTCACTCACTCGCTCCCTCTCTCTTTCCCTCTCTCTCTCTGTCTCTCTCTCTCTGTCTCTCTCACACTGCCTGGTTTTGGGAGGAGCAGTCTCTGGCTTCTGGGAATGTTTGGTGTGTGTAAGTACACACACTTGTGTGTATGTCTGTGTGTATGTCTGTGTCTGGCAGAAAGTCATTAGAAGAGGTGATGGGTAGCTGCTTTGGCTGAGACCATATAAATCATTTTTTTTCCTCTCTCTCTCTCTCTCTCTCTCTCCTGCTCTCTCTCTCTCTCTCCCTCTCTGTCTCTCTCACTCTCCCTGTCTCTCTCTTTCATATATACACACACCCTCTCTCACACACACACTGTCCCTCCCCCCATTCTCACTGCCATTTCCTCCTGAACATGTTCAGGCTGTTTGACTGTTGCTGATATGGCAGTCTTCCACCTCCTCTCCTCCTCCTCCCCGTCCTCCTCCCCCCTCTCCACTCATCCCTGTGGCCATTGACTCCCCGTCCAAGGTGGTCTCGAAGGGAGACGAGGACCTGCAGCAGCGCCGCTGTGGTGATTGAGCACTGTAAAAGCGTCACATACCTGAGTGAATGAATGACCTCCTCGAGGGCGAACCAGCGGCCACAGCCCCGCCTTTCTTCTCTTCTGCTTTCCACTTCTTCACCTTCCCTTGACCCTTTCACTGCCAGCACACCACATTTGGCACTAATCCGAGGTGTCAAACTGACATCACGTGTGTGTGCGTGTGCGTGTGTGTGTGTGTGTGTGTGTGTGTGTGTGTGTGTGTGTCCGTGTGCGTGTGTGTGTGTGTGTAAGTGTCAGTAAGGGGGGGTCTTATCTGTGCTGTGTGTGTTCTCCATGCTGCCCTGGTGTGTGACCATGCAGCGGGGGAAATAAATGAGCTCCACATGTGTCCAGAGTGGATTGCATATTAAGCGCGATTAAGCGCTACCAGTGTTCCAGCCTAAGCTGGAAATAATAGCCAAAGGGGAAATAATAGAGGTAGCATGAAAAGTGAAATATTTTTCTTGACAAGGGATTTATAGGGCTGTGTGTGTGTGTGTGTGTGTGTGTGTGTGTGTGTGTGTGTGTGTGTGTGTGTGTGTGTGTGTGTGTGTGTGTGTGTGTGTGTGTGTGTGTGTGTGTGTGTGTGTGTGTGTGTGGAGCATGAGTCTGTTTCCCCCTGTCTCTCCGTCTCTATCTCTGTCTCTGTCTCTGTCTCTCTCTCTGTCTGTCTGTCTGTCTAGCTGTCTGTCTCTCTCTCTCTCTCCCTCTCTCTATCTCTTCTTCTCTCTTTCCCTCTTCTTCTCTTCCTTTTTGTGTCTGTTAAGGCAGGCTAGGCCATAGCCTTACATGCACTCCAAACCCAGCTAGTCAGCCCAGTCTTGGTTCAGCCTCCTCCCCTCTCTGAATGAATACCAGATTTGGTGGCCCTTAAGCTATATTGTAATGGCAGTTTATTTGTGTGAATCTGCTATTGTTCACACCCAAATGGCTTTTAGTATTGGTACCAGTGACATCATAAACTTCATCAGGCAGTTGTCTCTGTCCAAACCCATTACATGTCAAATAAAAACAACTTTAGTGTTATTGCATGAAAATCAAATTAAACCCATGAGAAATATGAGATATGTGGAGATGAGTTTTTTAATACTTTTGCTTCAGGATGACTTTGGAATTTAGTCAAACATTCAGAGCTCCCAGGAATGTCGAATTCCACTATCAATTTACTAACACCGGTCTGCTTTTACTTATACAGACTTCCTTCCTGTCTCTTATCCCCTTAGATTCCGGATAAGATAGTGAGTTATTGCACTCTGTCACCTTTTATGTTGTGACATATTATTTACACTGGCCTACAGTGTCCTCAAGATATACTGCTGTGTGTACAGTAACATGTCCTGTCAATGAATCTTTAAAATAACAGAGAAATCTGTGCAAATGCTGTAAATCTGCTAAAATGGAGACGTGCCCCAGCTTGCCTTGAAGTTATGAGGAACTAGAGCCCGCTTGTATTAAAAAATGTTTGTTAGAAACGCTGATGAAAAGGTGAAGCTTATAGCTGTGTGGCGCGTAGGTGTAGTATTTGTATGATGCGCCTTTACTTACAGTCACAGACTATTTTATTCATGTTGATTTCAGTTAGTTTTTGTTTCCACCCCCATAGCTTCTGTGTCAACATATGCTCACCATTTTCCTAACTGTTGTAGTCCACAGTGACTCTCAGTGTCACCAAAGATTAAAGTATGTAACACGATCACAGCCCAGAGTCCCAGAATCCAGACAGACAGACAAGTCATCAGCCTGGACAGGAGGAGGAAATGACACGTTAAACCATCCTGACAGCCAGGGATTTTTCCCATCTTCAACTTTAAAGGCAGGCAACTACAAGACAGGAACGCGATTTTTCCACCCACACTTATACCATGCCCTGCAGGCCCTGCTCAGGCTGGGGTGCATTAGCCTGATACTAACCCACATACCTGTTAGTTTAGCTGTCAGAGAGAGTAACATAAACATGTCTTTTATAATGACAGCAATCAGACAATTATCACTGGCATTATATGAAAGCTGTATTTTTCCCTGAGATTACTTTATGATGGTGCTGTGTGGCCACTGCAGAGTTTGGTTCCAACCATTGCAGCTCTATAAGACTGGGTTTAATTTTCCAATTTTATTTTTTTATATATAAAGTAATTATTTTGTGGTTTTTTTGTTTGTTTGTAGATGGCATTTTTAAGCATGATATGGAATATACACAAGATCATATCACTCACTCACTCACTCACTCACTCACTCACTCACTCACTCACTCACTCACTCACTCACTTTTAGCTGTATACCCATATATACTGCATGTTGTTGCAATGGCATTACTGGAATGTACATCATTCATGACATTCATGCCACACAGTTGAGATCGATGTGTGCATGTGTGTGTGTGTGTGTGTGTGTGTGTGTGTGCATGTGTGCATGCGTGCGGATGTACAGTGTGTGTGTGTGTGTGTGTGTGTGTGTGTGTGTGTGTGTGTGTGTGTGTGTGTGCTTGTGTGTGCGTGTGTGTCTGTGTGTGTGTTTGTGTGTGCGTGCATGCATGCATGTGTGCATCCTGTGTGTGTATGTGTGTGTGTGTGTGTGTGTGTGTGTGTGTGTGTGTGTGTGTGTGTGTGCATGTGTGCATGCGTGCGGATGTACAGTGTGTGTGTGTGTGTGTGTGTGTGTGTGTGCGTGCATGCGGATGTACATTGTCTGTGTGTGTGTGTGCGAGTGGATGACTTCCCTGGTGTGTAGCCAGTGAAACGGTATCCTACAGTGCCACCTGGTGTGAGATCTCCATGCCAATGAAAGTGTACATCTGTAGAGTACAATTCCCCTCGTCATTTCAGCTCACAATGTATCCTACACAATTTGTTTATTTCTGTTTTCTTTTGGTTTTTAGTGCAACACAGATTAATCTGAGAAAGGCCATGACAGTTTGCAAGCATTTTTTCCTAAAACCATCCCAGACATTAGTGCAATCAACAGTAATTCTTGTTAGGACTTGTATAGGACATCTACTTGCTTCCACCAATCTCAGTCCATGATTACCTTTTTTCTTTCTCCTGCCAGGATGTGCATGCACTTTAGTTAGGGCTGTTGTTGTGACTGGGTAGGCTCTGCAGCTACAGCTTTACCCAGACAGTTCCTGTCGAGCCTCATGTGTAATGCTGCTCATCGCTCAACAATATACACACATTTAATCCATCCCCACTCACACTTTCACTATAGTGTCTGAAATGGGACTCTGCTGCGTTCTACACTGCAGCAGCTGGTTTGATATTGAGTCTAGCCAAGACCCACTGTACAATCCACATTTTTAGGCTGACATAGGGCTTAACTTTATTTTCATTATCACTCTTTTAAAAATCAAAAACACATCCTGTACATTAATATTACGCATAAAAGGCCTTATGTAAAACTTTAAAAAAATTGTGTGGGCACCTGATGATTACAACTTACAGTTAATGAAAACCCAAAATTACATAACTTTACGTATACAGTATCATTAAATTAGGCTAGGCTATTAAATTAGGGTAGCTCAATAACACATAGGATTTCTGACTGCCGGTGGTAAAAAAAGAGTGTGACAAACATTTCAAATTGTTCTAATAGATATAAGACCTTCAGCTTTTGCCAATAATAATAATAATGTTAATAATAGTAGTTATAATAATATTAAACGTTCCATTCACTCCTCTGCAACATGGCGTCAACAGTGAAGGCTATGAATATTAAAGGGAACATCAAGAATATATCAGAATATCAGGAGTGACAGAACAGCTTGTGACTACATGCAAACAGTGATATGACAAATGATTATGTGTTTGCTTGTGTATGACATCATTTGTTTCATATCATTACTTTTCTTTTATTCATGCTGACAGCAAATACTATTCTGTTCAATTCTGTTCTGTTAATATCACTACTTTTATTTTCTTTGTGTTGCCATTTATATCTGTGTCTTTTAAAGACTAACCTGTTTTTTTTTTTGTATCTTTGCATATTCATACAACATGTATGATGCAGGTCAGGAAATGCTGTTTTTCTTGGCCAAACTGACAAGTGGTATATGTGTCTGTGGTCTGCAAGGTGGGCCTAGCCGTTTCTGTGCAGAAAGCGTTTGGAAGATTGCACAACATGGTTTCAGAAGAGAAGTAGCTGTTGATGCAATGTCTGACTTTTTCTCCTGGCACCCATCTACTAAAAATGCTGCTTCCTGCTCATAAAAATAAAATGTCTTGCCCGCTGTTCCTCTCACAACATGAAATAAATCTGTGCTATTAAATGCAAGTGAGACATATCTATTTGTTTTGCCTATTGCAAGAATATAGACTCTTGAATTCTTGCTGTTTAAAACTATTACATTATTCTCAGGAAAAAATAACACAGAGAATGGATTAAATTGTGTTTCAAGCTAACAGACAGTCTCACATTTCACTACTACTAAATGTAAAAACACACTTAGACACAAATACGTTTTTGGAGCAGATTTGAATGCACCTTGGCTTCCTCCGGACAACATTATGTCCTGAGTTATATTAAATAAAGGGCTACCTTTTTTGAGTATTAAATTAAGTAACTAGAAACCTTATTGTTTAGTAAGTACAGACTTTATTGTTCAGTTGCACAAATACTCTGCTTTATCCAGTTACTCTGTTGCAAGTGTGCACAGAACCTGTATATTGGTCACTGATGTTAGCTGTAATTAGACAAAACCAGTTCGAATCTGTGCACTTGCATTTATGTTTTGTACACGGGTGGTTGCATGACAAAGTTGAAGTCCAGTAGATGAAATACAAGCTGCAATGCTGTTGCAATCTTAACCCATTTATAGTGATCACATGGGCTGTAATGAGGTTCACAGAGACCATTCAAATATAGAGCTTTAGTGTCCCCCAACTTTGTGCACAGTGTCATGTTTTTGTTGAAGCCTTTTAACCTCTGCTTTTTAATGTGCTGATATTTCAAGAAAACAAATAAGTAATTTCTACATCTGTCTGATCTAACATCCTCTCCTCTGTTTTCTCACACCCCTTTTCACACTGGTGTGACTATGATGGTAGGCAAATATGTACGGTAACAATATTTATCAATTTGTTTGTTTTGCTCAGGCATATTTTAATTAACCTGGGGATTTATACACACCATTTTATGGCACACTTCACGTGTAGTAATTTCCTTTTTCAAAAAAAAAAAAAACCCACTTGCCATGTTTACCTCTGCCCATTACCCCATTATCAGGTTCATAATTGTTAAAGTTCTGAATTTTGAACATGTTGTGTAAATAAATAAATAATAAATAGAATAAATATTTTAAGTCAAATTATTATAGTTTATTTTCATCTAATTGCAGTTTATCAACGGTGGCATTAAAACTGGAAAATGCAATAAACACAAACACAAACACCAAAAACATTTAACATTTTTAACATAAAAAGGGTGTTTAATATGTTGAATGTTAAACTTCAGCAGGTAAGTCTGATACGTAAATACATAATGATGAAGTTATTGCAGACCATGTTACAGAAACTTATTGTGAATTATCTCTATATAATCAGAAATTAGGAAACTGGAATAGTAAATTCTTATAAAAATGCCACTTTTACCGTTCATAAGGAATAAGGATGGTACACACCTTTATTTATATACATTTAAAAAACTATGGTTACGTCAAACTAAAATCTTTCTTTCTGTGTATGTGTGTGTGTGTGTGTGTGTATGGGTGCCTGTGGGTGTGTGTACTCATACAAATATGAATCTTTATTATCACTGTGACATGTACAATGAAATTATAGTATGTGCGTGTGTGTGTGTGTGTGTGTGTGTGTGTGTGTGTTATAAAGTATGTATTTACATATGTACAATATGTAGGTAAAAAAAATTCTCCTTTCCCATCAGCAGATTTGGTAGTTGTTTGTCATGAGTGGTTGTTCCTCTGTGCTCTGTTCAGACGCCGGCTCATAGCCCCCCTCACAGACAGCAGGGCCCTCACACAGCTCTTCCCCCTCGGACTCCTCCAAGGCCTCCTGGAGGTTCCTGTACTGCTGCTGACAAAGACAAGACAAGAGAAGAGAAGCCATTCAAACACCACAGCCAGGACACGGGGTCTTATAACAGTGCACTGTTCAACATCACCAAAAATCTTTGATTACTAACTCCCTCAATGTTCCCTCAATGATATTGCTGGATCAGTGGTGTACTGGATCACGCAAACCGCAGGTGAAGCCACAGGCAAGCACACTATTGTTCTTCTTAAGTCCTGTTTTTTTTTTTTTTCAATTTTTAAATTGTTCATCCAAATTGTGTTATAAGAACACAGTATTAGGAATTTGGAGAATTGATACAAACATTCAATAAAGGCTATGCCTCAGAATAATAACTTCTATTTAAAACTGCTACATAAACTGCTTATACACATTTTTAAATCAACAAAACTCTCTATTTGCATACACAAACTGTCAGACACCACAAATATCTCGCAAAATGAATCTCCTTGAAATGCCTTCAAAACTCATCAGATCAGAATCTTCATTGTCATTATATATATATATATATATATATATATATATATATATATATATATATATATATATAGTCAACTGGGAAATTAATACAACACTGTAATTATATGGGTATTCTTACCCAACCCCACACCCACATGTGATACATGTAATATACAGACAATTTTTAAAACTATGCCTTAGCCTTACTTGATTAGGTTGATCTTGCAGTAATCGTTCAATACGCTTTCCGATTTCACTGAATGTGGGACGTTGTGTTGGTTCCAGACTCCAGCACATTTTCATGATTGTATACCTGATTGGGAGAGAATAACACAGAGCATGAAATTCCAAAGACTCATACCATAATGTGTCATTAGAGTAAAAAAGAGTAAAAAAAGAGAAACTACTAAAAAGAGAGACAATTACAAAATGGGACCAAAGGTTTGGTTAAAAAGAAATGTTTTCAAATGTTTTAAAAGACATTTGAAAACATTTCTTTTTAACCAAACCTTTGGTCCCATTTTGTAATTGTCTGTCTTTTTAGTAGTTTCGCTTTTTTAACTCTTTTTAGACTTCTCTTAATAATACATTGATTGTTTGTTTGTTTGTTTTTTAGTCTCTTTTTAATCCCATAGCCCTTTGAGATCTTTGGATGTAAAGGGCAATATAAATAAAATGCATTATTTATTATTATTTATTAGCCTAGGTAGAACGGTAAATTTGAACACTGCCACTGGTGCGAAACATTTTGGCAGGGTCATTTTCATGCGTTTAATACACAGAATTATTTAATAAAGAAACTGGCATAATAAAGAAACTGTTAGCACATACATCTCTGGGGGAGCAAAGTCTGGCTGAGACATCTGATATCCATCTTGAATCATTTTGTAGAATCGGGAATTCACCATCATATCAGGATATGGGCTTTTACCTAAAGTGATCAGATTAAAAAAAAATGTTGCTTTTTGTGTGTGAGAGTGTGTGTGTAGGTGTGTGGATGTGCGCATGTTCTAGTTTCAATTCAAGTTTTCGGTTAAGGAACACTTAATGCAAGTAAAGGAAGTAGGATTTGCTGAAAAGTTTTAAGGGAAATGGTGCAGGCTCACCAAGCGAGAATATCTCCCATAGCAAAATCCCGTAAGACCAGACGTCACTCTGCACTGTGTAGACACAGTCAAAGATGCTCTCAGGCGACATCCACTTCACTGGCAAACGTGCCTGCAGAAATCACACCAGCACACAAACCTCATCTTCATCCCATCTATAACACTGTAATACTTAGTAGACCTTAGTTTAGAAAGCAAGGAAACTGCTTGCCTTAAAACAGACTAAAGAATTACACCTTAGAATTTACAACTTGAGTAATGTCGTCTGCAAGCTCAACTTTCAACTCCAAGTCCACTTGTGTCGGGCAAATTATTTCCCTGCTTTTTTAAAAGATAGGTCTATAACTACAATTTACAGTGCCAAAATGTCTACCACCCACTGGCCACTGTTTACAGCTGATTACACAGTGACTGAAAAGTGACAGAAGTGGACAGAGTTTGTAAGGCCAAGGGTATGCCATTACTGTAATAAACACAACAGTGTGAACTTGTCTCACATTATACAGTATGTAGTCTGGCTGTGATAAGCACACAGTACACCATAGTTCAATCACCTATACAAGATATAAATGCTTGCATAAAAAAGCCATGTTCTTGTGTGCTACTTGAGGTCACTGGTAATGATGTGCTCTGGCAGTGAAGCAGACTTAACTTACGTTTCCTTTGACCACATAGTTAGAGTCGTTCATGATATCTCTGGCGAGCCCAAAGTCACAGATCTTGGCCACACAGGAATCGGTCAGGAGAACGTTTCGGGCAGCCACGTCTCTGTGGATGCACTGCGAAAAAAAAAAAAAAAACCACACTCATCTGTGACAGGAGATAAATGCTCAGTTCATTAATTACTGACCATTTTTAAGTCATTTTTTGGATAACTGTGTGCTTGACTATATGAACTTATATTAGTGTGTAGTATGATTGTATGACATGATTGTATGTTTGACTGTATCTCCACAATTCATACACAAGCTGCAACAAATGCTGTTTTGTGTTTTTTCTGCCAAACTGTTGAAGCACATTGAGCTACATCTTGTATAAATTGTGCTATACAGATGCAGTTTATTATTATTATTATTATTATTGCTGTTGTTGTTGTTATTATTATTATTATATAGGAATGTGTTCATTACATTACGGGAGGTGAGGAAGTCCATGCCCTGGGCCACATCACAGGAGAATCGCAGTAAGTCCTCCATGCCAAAAATTCTGGAATCTGCTTCTGGGTGGTAATCTGAAAGCAATCCAAGGAACACACACACACACACACACACACACACACACACACACACACACACACACACACACACACACACACACGTTAGGTTTGGCCAGCCATACATTTAACTCTTGGCATATGAAATCCATTTACACCTCTGGTCACACTAAAATGAAAAGCAAACCATAAACGACTTTCTGGTTTTGGGATTTTTTTGAAGACCGAACTAGGTGTCAGTTAACTCAGCCCTGCCCCTGTGCCCTGTGCCAAGGTCCGGCTCCAGGTCCCCAATGAAAGCTGTGTGTGTTTGTCTGGCTTTTCACGTGTTTGCTCACTGCAGAGGCGGACTTGAACTGAGCGGCCTCTGTCTCGCCCGCACTGTGGCCCTTTCTGCTGCTGCAGGGCACAACGCACCGATTTACTTCAGCAGCTCGCTGCTTACAGTACCTACCCTGCAACTGGTGCCTCGGCTTCAGCCCTAGTGACATGTCCTGGTAGTCAGAGCCAGAGAAGGAGATGCCACTGTCACTGTGAGAGCACACACACACACACACACACATGCACACACACACACACACACACACGCATGTATGGACACACAAACACACACACATACACAATACAACACAAACGCAGACAACACACACACAAAGAGAGAGAAAGAGAAAGAGAGAGAGCGAGAGAGAGAGAGAGAGAGAGAGAGAAGAGAGAGAGAGAGAGAGAGAGAGAGAGAGAGAGAGAGAGAAAGGAAATAAAATGAAAGAATGAGAGAGAGAGACAAGATGTGTTAAAAAATTGAGCAAACAAAATTTCTGTTTTCTTGGCTCCAAAACGTTACAGGCCAAGTGATGGTGCAAAATTGTGAAAGTGTTGATGAGGCTGCAGGCTTCTGTGGTGTCAGTTAGAAAGTTCACAGTTTTGGTTCAGCTAACATTAGCTCATGGGAAGGGCGTTACATAAAGTGACACTGACACAACAGTATGAGTCCTACTCCTCCTAGCTATTGCTTCTGTTTTGGCTTTAGAGATGGACATCAGTAGCCTAGTAAACCAGCCCATCGTACTTTGCTTTGCTTTGTACAGAGCGTCTGGCGCAGGTCTCATTGAAAGTTCTAGTTGTAGGCAGACTGAATCCTAGCCAATCAGCGGACATAGGGAGAGTTTGTGAGCGATGACGTCATTGTGTGCACTACATTTCACTTGTAGTCTATCTGTGCATGTAGCTCGGCAATGGCAGTGGAGAACAAAGTAAGCAAGGCCATTCAGTCTGTTGTGACAACACTTCGGAATATCAAAGAAATGAAGAATGTTTGACGAGTTTAATTTGTGGAAGAGATGTCATGGCCCTACTTCCCACAGGGTTTGGGAAAGGTTTAATCTTCCAGTTTGCTCCGTTAGTTGTTAGACTAACAACTAACTTCACGATTAGACGTTAATGATTGGGGTAAAGGCAAATCCAACTGTTTTAAATTTCAGCAGAGTTGACACCTCCAGGCTAGAAAAACATTTCTCAATACTGCACAGCCAGGCCCTTTGTACAAAATGAAGTGAAGTATGAAGGGCTGGTTTACCAGACTAGGATATCAGCACACAGACCTCCTCAATTTATTCTTATTTGTTATGTTGTGTGTATTTCAGAGGTGTGAATGCACGCTCTTGAAAGTAAAAGCCCTGACATATATTTCACTCAACCATTTTCTGAACCAGCTGATCCGAATGAGCACACGCATCATCAGACAGATAGATTGGCTAGTGAGTGAAATTCCTGTATTAAGTGCACAGGAATAAGAATTACGTTGCACTCAGCTCTGGCTTGTTTGGTTGTTTGTTTGTTTGTTTGTCTGATTGTGAAGACCAAAACAAACCTTCTGAGGCGCTGGTCTTCAGCGATGTTCTTGTAGAGGCTGGTGACACCCCACACTGATGTCACAAACATCTCAGCTCTGCTGCGGAGGAAGTTCAGCAGGTCGCCATGACCACAGTACTCGGTGATCATCAGCATTGGCCCTGCAATGGAAAACCACATTCACTAAATGGTGTAATTAAACAATAATACATGTCTTTCTAATGCACACTTGAGAGAGAGAGAGAGAGAGAGAGAGAGAGAGAGAGAGAGAGAGAGAGAGAGATTTACTGGCCACAGACACAGTTGTAAATAATAACAATAACTATCTAATAATAATAATTGTTAATAATAATAATATCTATGGAATAATAAATAAATAAAATAAAAATCTATGAGTGAAATGTAGAACAATTAACAAAAAGAGAGAGGATGCAAGCAAAACTTGCTGACTTAACACATTAATAGCAATTCACAAAGTGATAATAAATGTCAGTGAAAACAAAAGTCTTACTACCGTATGACTGAAGAATGTTATAACATTCAAATATTTCCGCTGTTCTCTGTCTGTGTGTGTTCACGCTTACCTCCTTGCGTACAGGCCCCCAGCAGGTTCACTATGTTGCTGTGGGGTCCTAAATGACTCAGGATCTTCAACTCTGACATCAGAGCCTCTCTCTCCTCTGAATGGGCTGTGGCTACAAAGGGATAATAATAATTCTTAATATATTTTATTATTATTGTTATTATTATTATTGTTATTATTATTATTATTATTATTGGCATTATCATTATAATCATTATTGTTGTTATCGACAAACCAAACTGACGTTTGAGCATCTTCACTGCCACACGGGTGATATTTTCGTCTGTGCCGAGGCCGTAAGCAGTGGCCTCCACCACCTTCCCAAAAGCCCCAGTACCCAACACTTGGCCTGAAACATGCAAACAGTCCTCATTTAAAGGTTAAAAATAAAACAGCTTCACAAGGATGATCAACAGAATTTAAAATCTCTAATTTGAAGTGATACTAACCAAGCCTTAGCCTTTCACGTGGAAACTCCCACCTCTCATTGTACGGAAGCTGGCTTGGGTCAATAAATGTGTAGTTGTTCCGTCATTTACTTCAATTATTTTCCATCTGATCTCAAATTTAGGTTTCTGTAAGAGGTAACACAATTTACAAGTTGGATTTGTTTGACATAAAGCAAAGACAGGCAAATTAAGATGTATTTTTGACATTGAGATGTACCTGTTTGCACTTATAGATAACAACTGCTAGGAGGACTATCAATGTTCCGACTACACTTGAGGCAGCAACGAGGGTTGGTGTGAAAATCTTGGATACGAAAACTGGACTTTTGCTGGCTGAAAAAAAACAAAACAAATAGCGAAATAAATTATTTATGTCATACAAATTATTTGTCTCACAGATATCATACAGTATACTAAAATCATTTTTAATTTTAGGAGAATCTATTTTCTCAATAGTGTCTATTGCCTATGAATGTACATATAAGGATGTAGTCTACAATCATTGTGGTGATATAAAATCTACAGTGCAGTTTTATATCTGCACAAATACAATGTAGATATTGACTAATATAGAAATACATATGTTTACTGAGAAAAACAGACGATGCCTGTCTTACTGGTGAAGTCAAGAGCAAATGTTCCCTGGTCTTCTCCTACAAGGTTTACTGCAAGGCACTGTATAGTCACTTTGTTGTTTGTGTGGTTCAGACGAAGAACGCTTTCCACATGTCCTCTCCCTGACTGACTCCTTTTCACCACAGAGGTCTGGGCAAAAAAGGATTCCTCCACTAGGCTGGAGTTTCTGTCACATCTGTAAGCCAAAGTGATTGGTGTATCATCAATAAAAGCCACAAAAGAAATCGTTGTGCACATTTCAGGTACAGCGCAAAAGGTGTCAAAATTAAATTTCAAGAAAAATCTATCTGCAAATTCCAAATCCTTTTTTAATTAACAACAAATATATCAATAACAGAAAAACAAAGGATTTTAAGTGTGCTGTTCCATTTTCTGGGATTTCATTAGTAAATGTTGACATCTGATATCTGTTGAGAACTCAGTGCAAAAGTGTACAGGTCAAGATTTTCCCTCTTTGCCATGGGATTCCATCTGTTCCATCTTAACATGAAGAGGCTGTGAACTCACATAGGTCTGATCCCTGCGCATTGATACCACTGTAGAATGGGTAGGGGATGACCAGTGGCATTACAGATCAGTGAGTTGTTATCCCATCTGACCAAGACATGTGGCCTGTCTGTTTCAGATTTCAAAAAATGCAAGTGAATTAAAAACACAAAATTATTTAACATCATGTTAATGTACTCTATATCATCTAACATGACCAAAGTCTTATGTCTTCCTCCTGCCGGTACTTACAAAAGACAGAGATATTGAAGCTGAATGAAGCATTGACTCTGTCGCTCCTGGCATGGACGGTGAATATGCCCTGATCTTCCCATTGAACATTTCTCAGAAGGCGTACACTTTTGTAGCTATAAGGAGGGATTAAAGAAATGAACACCATACCCAAGGCCTGAGTACTTCCTCTGAATTGCTTTAAATAACTAAGAATATGCCAAAAATATGATTAAACAAATGAAAGCTGTCACCCATTTTTGATTGGAAGAGTGGTTTCTTCCTGGTTTGTTTTATTGAACAATACAGGTGTTTCCCACCAGGAGTCTTTAATCTCTGGATATGCTGTCATTCGGACACCCAAATCAGTGCTGCCCCCCTCTCGCACCTGGACATCCACTCTATCGCCATCAAAATTTGAGGACAGTGAGAGAGGGATGAATTTGATGTATGGCTTTTCTGTTGAAGGGACAGACAGACAAAAGTCACAAACAGTTGACAGACAGTTGGCAGACTGACCTTCCACCAGACGTCTCAAAACTGGCTTCAGGAAGTAAAAAAAACCCAACCAGATATTTGATCCAACCATTTACTGAACCAGCTGTATATTGGCAAACTAGTGAAATCGCCTGTGTTAAGTTTACAGGCAGAAAGAGTACAATACATGGAAGGGGTTTTACTTTTTGTAGCTGTGATTGACACCTCTGCTGACAATCTATACCAGCCAAATGGAATAAAGGGACTCACCTATAACCTCAAGATACATGCTGGAGAAGCTGACACCTGCCGCATTACTGGCTGCGCAGGTGATGTTCCCTGTGTCAGAGAGGTTCACAGAGGCGATGGTCAATGTGCTGGTCACTCGCACCTCTCCGACCGAAGTGCTGAACTCTTCGTGTTTCATTTCCTGTTAAAAGAAACAGCTGGTCAAACAACAAAGCTCCTAACAGGACTGTGATATGTTACTGCTATTATCCTAAAGGATCCAAACCAAAGCCATCAACTGACAGAAGTAAGAGGGGACATTAAAGAGTATGCTGTTCCATGCAGATTAATATCAAATACAAAGCAAATAGATGCATTATACTCTATGAGATGAACTATGCGTCCAGTTGATGTCGTCAGGGTGGCTGGGGCCAGTGAAATTGCATTGTATTTGTATTTCTTCTCCAATGACGCGGACGGCCTCCCTGAACGCTATCGTCACTCCTGGTGGAGAGCGTATTTCTGACAGAGACAATATGAGACCAAACATGAGGAGACTTTATTACAGCAGTTGTCAAACTGGGGTACACATGCAACATCCAGTGATGACACCTCAACTGCTAGTCACCTGGAATGTATACTCTGAAGGTAGTCCTAATTCTAATAGAAGAAGAGCATGTTGGCATTTGTTTAGTTGAGAGAAGAAAGTTTTCTAGTTATAGGCTAGACTTACTTGCGCTAACTCTTAAAAAATACACATTAGAGAGTCTGCGTTGCCCGTGGGAGACTGCGCTGCACACGTAGTTGCCGCTGTGACGGGGTAGGAGGCCTCGGACCAAAATCCCCCTCTTTGGATCGGCGGTGTAGTTCAGGTCTTGCGGGGCAGCACTGCCATTAGCAAGGCGGAGTGAAAAGTCTGTTGCGTTAGGGTCTGTCAACAAACAGTCGAAGAGATACTCCGCCCCCTCCTTAACCAGCTCAGTGTCGGACAACGGTGCCGTGAACAACTCGCCACCTGTAAATAGACGTCAGAAGATGAAATGCATGCATACCAAACCACTGAGAATGCATAACGTAGCTTATGCATTTTATGTTGTTCAAGGTCATTTTTAGATAGACTAAACTGCATTCTCTGGCTGGACTCGACCTTCCATGTCAAGGCCCACTGGTCTGGAATTTTATAAGTTAGGAAATGGACGGTATACCTGTTGTGTAGATGTAGACCTCTGATTGGAGCTCTGGCTGTTGGTCATACAAACATATGTATCTTCCCGTGTTTCTAGTGGCTGCAGCCTTGATTTTTAAGTTTTTGCTCTTGGTGAGGTGAAACCTTTGGGATCGTGGCCAAGTCTTCCAGGACATAGTGCTGTTAGGCCTACCATCACAACTCAGGATGAAACGTGAACCAATGGGCACAGCGATTTCAGCTACACTTACGGATGTGTAGTTTAGCTTGATCACAGGTGGCCCCCAGTCTATGAAAACACCAAATAAATAATCAAAGTGATGTCGATGATGATGTCAGATATCATTAGAGGTGTGTCAAAGTGTTAATTATAAGAAAAATAACAAAATGAGAATATTGCTAGATTTAGTTAAATTATTTTGCTCTAAAACTGATAGTGCCGGTGCTACAAACTTGAATTTCTCAGACAGTGATTTCTTTATATACAGTACAATGTATGTGTGCTTTTTTAGTAACCTACATTAAGTTTATTCTATAGTATCCAGGGTCATAGGAAAGTAAGGGCAATTTCTAAGGGCCCAGTATTGACAGAAGGCCCTTTCAGGACAGTATTGGTTGTTCTTTCATAGGACCCAGATTTACTAGTGATGCCCCTGATAGTCCAGTTTTGTATTTGACCTCTTTTAATTTTATTTTAATTTAGCCCCCCGCCCCCCCCACCACCACCACCACCACCACCAAAATAATGATAACTTTCAACTGGATATCCATCCAAAAGCAGGCTCCAACCCACAAACTACTAAAAAATGACAGGAAACCATAGTGGGATGATGTTTACTTATTTATTGTTATATTTCTTGTCAACATATTAATTGTCATATAATCATACAATGATTAAGCATTAGTTTGCAGAAGAAATTTAGTGTACAAAGAAATCTTAAAGATTTTTTTTCGCATTTTTGCATACTGGTGATTCATAGCTTAACTTTGTAATGCTGGCAAGCATTTTATCAAAGTGAATTTAACTGTGCTGATTACTTCTTTGTGCACACATGAGAAGGATCATTGTGATCCTGTAAGCATAATCAAGTGTATACATATAAAAAAGTTGCTGATTCATGTTCCCTTTATGTCCTCATGGTCGAAGAGGTCTTATTCGGAGATAAGTCGTCTTAGTCGTCTTATTCGGAGATGGAGCGCTTGTGGATCTTCTTGGTCAAGTCCTGGAGCTGGTTGGCAATCCGGGAGACTTGCAGGAGGAGCGCCTGGTGGTTCTCCACGAGCAGGCTCTGGTGGCGGGCCAGGTTCTGCAGATGGGTCAGCTGCTGTCCACTGTGGTCCCGGATGTCGCGCAGCAGCTTGACCAGCTCCGTCTGTCCGCTGGCCACCTCCTTGTGCTCCTGGACCAGCTGAGTGATCCCTGAGAGCACCTCGGACCGCCAGCTTGAGGACGACTGCTGTTCCTGGACCAGCTGGTTGAGGACGCGGCCCACCTCCTCAACGGCGCCACAGCAAGGAGGGGCCGGCGGCGGGGCCTCCACTGAGGGCCCCACAAAGCTCCCAAGGTCTGAATGACTGGCATCTGAACCCATTGTCATGGCCCCTGGCTCGCTCAATGGGCCATCGTCTGCAAGGAGCGAAACACAACGTTTACCCTCAGATGTCCCTTTGGCATTTCAACTTTTTGACTGATTCAGAATGAACTTGTTTTTGTGAACAGCTGAGCAACTGCAGCTGTTGGCGAACAAATTCGACTTGGCGACTTAAGGTTAAGTTGTGCTTGTCCTCTGATCGTCAGGACAAACATGGGATGGGATCCATGAGCTCTGTCATGTGAACTATTCTTTCATAATGTCACAAAAGCCAACACACATAGGCTTACGTAAAATGTGTGCCGACGATTTGTGCTGTGTTGGAATTTATTGTCACTGTAAAAGTCACATAAAAAATAAACATAACATGGTTTGTATCAGTGCATAAGCTGTTTGAACTTAACTCATCTATGTGTGCAGGGATATGCGTGAGTCACTGTTCAAATCGTTTTGAAATACGATGCGTGCTGACACATTTCCAGGGATGTTGCTACCGTTTTGCTGTATTTTTGTCAGGGGGAAAGAGGAAGCGAGAGTGGTCTTGACATGGGTTTTGCGTGTATTGGGGAGGGGGATGTCTGAAATGCTGCAGCGCTTGCCCACCGAGCCAGGAAACACATTGCACTGCGAGGCGAGGGGTGGGGGTGGGGGCACGAATGGAGGTGTGGGGTGGGGGTGGGGGGGTGCGTACCCCAGCGACAGGTTTCAAGGGTCTGTTTCCCATTCCTCACGCTCTCACTTCTCTCTCACCTCAAGCCGGACACACATGCGCACACACACACAGGCCAAGTTCATTTCTGACAGACCCTGCAAGCTCCAGCACCCCAACTGATACCCCACCCACCACCGACACACACACATACACACATACACGCACACATGTACACACACACACAAACACAGACACACAAACATACACACCACCCCTGACTCAATTTTAACCACTGTTAAAAACACTAACGACATCATCTGCCTTCTCTGATGCTCCTTTCTTTTGTCCCTACAACTGTTATTTAGAAACGCATTGTGTAGTTTGACACAGTATTTCATGTGCAGCATCTTAAGTAAGAGTATTTGGAACTAGTTTTTCATTCTTCACATTTTACAGTGCACATTTAGTTTTATATATCAGTGACCATTTTGACAGTGTGAAATTGACCATCTTCAGAGGGTGTGAAAGTGATGTCTACTAACAAGCACACATACATGGCCTGGACTTGGGTATACTCCTACACAAAAATGTGGATGATTAAAAAAAATGTTTGTTAAAATGGTTTCTGCCTGACAAGCCCCATACACAATCCTTGTTGTTTTGGGACGATGTTTACTTATTTATTGTTATATTTCTTGTCAACATATTAATAGTCATATAATCATACAATGATTAAGCATTAGTTTTTTTGCAAAGTAGACATGTTTATGTCACCAAGAACTCCATTTGGGTGTACAGAAACCAGAATGTCAAATATTAATGAAAAACAGTACCTGACTCATACATTGCTTGGTGAAAGTAGTATGTAGTATGAACAGCTGTGCTAAGAGAGGAGAGACTATGACCATGAGCTTACCTTGGGCTGCACAGGGGAGCACCCCCAGTAGAAGAGCCAGGTAGAGCATCATCTCCCGCTAGCAACCTTGGATCACAGGTCACACTCGCTGCTGAGGACACACACGTACACACGCACACACACGATGGCTGTCTACTTCAGGCAGATGGGGCACGAGAAAGATAACTGACTGGTAGAGGTGGTGACACAGTTGTTAAGTCTCTTGGCCATGTACTGTAACTTCCTCTTTGCAATTTTCGACCAATGACACATTTACTAGAGAAAGTTATTTGTTTTCCTGACGTTTTAACTGATTTCAAAGGACTAAGCTGAATGCATGTATATGTTTGTTTTGATTCATTTATACTGAAAATGTAATTAATATAGATAAAATGCACATTTGTATCGCAGAATGACTGCATCAGTGCACTGATTAATACTCTTCTTTGTTCGTTATTACTGATTTTATTGATTTTGAAAGACTAAGTTGCATACATGCTTTTGTTTTGATGAATAAGTATTGATTTACATTTATATTTAATATAAGTGACATCGAAAAATGCACCATATATTTTTTTAACCAACATAAATGCATAAATGTACTGATCCATACTCCTTTGTTCCTGAGTAAATGTCTTTATTGTTCAGTCATTATACTGTCTTCATATTTTGAAATAAAAATATACAGTAATATACATCTATACATTGATATGAGCATTGTAAAGCAGTGTGTAATGGGTAGCTACTACACTATAACAAGTTACAATTAAAACATAAAAAAATATTTGTCTAGTTATGCTCCTGATAAGGTAAGACTTAAACATAGATTTAACATGTCCCCAAACACTAGGATTACTTTGGGGAAAGTCATATAGTACCATGTTAAGTTTGGTCATAACTTGCCCAGAAAATGATACTTCTAGATGGTAGCTTAACATTAAGTCTGTATAAGTTTAACATCTTTATATAACAATAGCTTGCATGAAGCAGAGCACTGAAATCCATTCTGTTAGACATTACATTTGGACCAGTGTAATACCTTACTTAAGATACTTGAGCAAGATACTACTTAAAACTAAATCTTTGTGTGTTTCCACACAGCAGTCTTTTCAATTACTCACAAACTGCAAGTAGTAAGTACACATCCAGCCTATGCAGGTATTTTCTCCACAATTATGAGGTACCAAACGTAATTACAACTCAAATTTCTAAAGTGCATATTTACAAACACTTCCGATCTGACACAACGACTAAGGGCTGCAAAACTAAGGCACTGCATTAGCTGCTCTTGGTAAAAACAAAGAAACGTTTTTTTTTTGTTTCTTCTACAAAGGCAAAAATACTGAATCCTCTAAATATGAATATACTATGCAGCATCACTATCTATGATGAGATAACAGGCTAAAACCAGGAGCCTCCAGGGTCTCTTGGGTTCTCTGTTTAAAAACAAGAACAAAAAACTTGTGTTAAGGTAGTAGTATGAAGGTATTTTCCAGCTGCAACTGTAAGACCAAAGTGGATCTCATACTGTCACAGATTACCTGAAAGGAAACCAAATATCTGCCCCTCATCTTGTGAGATTCTGCAGATAAAGTTTACACAAAAAGCACAGGATATACCTGAAAAATAGTATGCCCTTACATGAGTGCAATTTCATCAGGTTACTGATTTTTTTTTATTTCTTATTTTTTTGCTGTTTCACTGCAAGTGATAGCTTGACTGTGCTGCACAAAGCACATATAACAAAAGATTAAGGGGCAGGGATATTTCAAATTTCCACCTTGTCATTTCCCTTAAAAAAAACACATCTATTTTCCCTTTTTTGGAAACTCTTTCACGTGACTTTTTTCCATCAATAAATCAGCACATCGTTTTCCATAATGTTACAGAAAACTTTCTTCGATTTCAGGAGTGCACGAGGTCTCCTCCTGCTTCTCCTCTTGTCCACCAGCAGCCATCACCTCCTCTGGAGCATCAGGAAGGCAGGGTTCCTCTACACATGGAGCGTCAACAAGGCAGGGTTCCTCGAGACGTTCCTCATCTTGAGGTTCTTGTTGAGGTGGAAGAACTGGCTGCTCCTCTAAAGGGGTGGGTGCATCATCAGCATCATCATCATCATCATCATCATCATCATCATGGTCAGCTGGCTCCTCTGGGGCTGGGCACACCTCCACAACGATCGCTTCAGGTAAACCCATGGATGCCGTGCTTGTGTTGTCCTCAGTGGTCTGGGGGCTGATGACGGAGGGGGTGTATGAAGTAAAGGGGGAAATGAAGATAGTCAGATATAGCTTTCATTTTACAGCACCAATGAAACACAGGAAACGTCTGGGGAGCACTCAGAACTTCCAAGACCACCTCTTTCCAATTTTACCAACTCTAACACCCCAATGGATTTAAGTTCTTAACAGATGCTGCACTCATGTTCTGGAG
This sequence comes from Setipinna tenuifilis, assembly GCA_030347295.1. Lineage (NCBI taxonomy): Eukaryota > Metazoa > Chordata > Actinopteri > Clupeiformes > Engraulidae > Setipinna > Setipinna tenuifilis. Next base: position 23,361,171 of record CM059272.1, read on the forward strand.
TTTAAAGAAATACTATGCAACTTTTAGTGCTTTTTCTCAGTTGAGCTCTCCCTAGTGTAATGGACACTCTCTGTTTTCCCTTCCCCTCACCCTGTGCACGTGTTTTTAACTCAACTGATGAGAGTAATCAGCGAATACGAAAGCAGTCATGTCCACCAAGGTAAGTAAACTCTTTCTGATACTTGAGACTTTGTGAGTCTGAAGGTGCTGGGACAGACACCCAGATATTGCAAGCGTAGTATTCTGTCCACAGACAGCGGAGGCGGTTGAGATTTTTCATTTGGCTAGTAATGACTCATTTAAGCATCAACCAACTTATGATGTTGATTTATTACCTCGAAAAAGTTGCATAGGGCTGCTTTAAGGACTGGTGATGGAGATAGTAAGGAAGATAGACAGCACAGCAATGACTGGCATCAAATCAAAATTTCTCAACACCAAAATAACACTCAGAACTTCTGGGAGCACACTCAGACCTTCCAAGAGCACCTACTACAGCTTCTTCCTAACTCTAACAACAGGTAATGCAAAGCTTGTTTTCCTTAAATCTTTTTTGTTACTGCACAAAATAAATCTGCAAATAGGTTCTTGGCTCATGCCAGCATGACGATAAGGTTCAGACACAGACTATACGTGGAAAGTCTATCCCCAGTTATTCCCAGTACAATGCAATTGCCACTACGTTATTATTTACTATATAATATATATTTACATTTTCTTTATGCAACAATATATACAAGTATAGCAAGCTGCCAATGCAGAGGTTACTTAGTAGGACATCAAGTGTCTGAGGGGGTGTGCTACAGTTAAGGGTCTGGGAACTACTTGATTTTTATTCCACAGCTGTAAGTTGCTTTGTATAAAAGCATTTGCAAAGTGCAGTGTCATACAACTTCACCTTGTGAGTGCCTGATAACTATGACATGATAACACTGAAATCATATACTATTTCAGATTAAGATCTTTAATACAGGAGATTCAGACTAGAAAAAATAGGGGATGTTTGGGATAAACACGTTTACCACACATTTTATAAACTACGCACTAATAACAACTGCAGTCATCTAAAAATAAACCTAGTCCCCCTTACTGGGGGACAAACTGAACAAACAGTACTTAAGTGAGAATCACTTTGTTGACAGTCCAGTACCTTGAGGTGCTTTGCGTGGCAGTGTCCTCCAGTTCACAGGCTCGTTCAGTATTGATGTCAGGGATAGGGACAATATATTCACTGAAGGCATTACTCCCACCCTGGGTCGTGTCCTCACTGCGCACTGCAGGCCTTGAGGTGGCTCTGTCTGTGGAGTTTGCGTCGGGCTGTGGGGGTCTGCTGCGCACCACAGCAGGGTGGTCACTCTTCAAGAAGTTCTCGTTCACCAGGTGGTACCTCTGCAACATCAAGTAACTTCAATAAATCAATAAGGCTCCAATGAATGTGATATGTAAGTCACTTGAAATGCAAGAATGTTGCACATTAGAAGCATGGAACAGATGGTTTACTTCACCTTTTTGTAGCTGTCAGATAACATGTTTCCCATTGAGTGTGTCAGGAGAGAGAAGGGGGGTCTCTTTTCAAACTTCTCGTTCCAGCATTTGCACATGATGTCATATCTGCCACATAGAGGACCCATCAGTGATGAAGCTCAAAGAATATATGCTGTGTGTACATGATCACTTTGATACATAATGCTGTCCCTGGAATGGTTTTGTCTGTAGTAACTCAATACTGCGATGTAGCATTGCAAACAGGAAGTGGAGAAATGTTTTGTAACAAAAGCCTATTATTATGACATTCAAGATATAAATCAGCATGAAACTTTATTGTTGTAATCCTTTAAATTAGTTGCTTGCGTGCTTTGTGTTGCTTTGTACGGTTTCTGCTGGTAAAACCTTAATGCTCGATCCTTTTGGCAACTGGTTCAGAGGACATTACATTGATAAAACATCAATGTCAATGTAATGTAATATCCTATACACAGTGGACAGGCACTGGGTCTTACATTTCGTCAGTGGCGTGTGTGGGCCGGGTCATTCTGTAGCCTCTCTTTAAGGCGTTGTAGAACTGCTCGTTCATTGGGATGTCAGGATAGGGTGTCCCTCCTGGAGATAACAGTGAACACAATAGCATGTTGTCAGCATATGACCTGTGTCCAGACAAGGGCGCAGATAGAAATTTTAGGCCCTATAAAATTTCTAGAGTACAATTTTGGGCCCTCTTATTATTAATAATAATATTCAATGCTGGCCCCTTAGAATTGCCCCAAATCCATCCTCTACCCACTCTTTTGGCTGGACCACTGTAGCCAGATCTCGCATGAGAGGTTGTTTAACACTGCTTTTCTTACAAAAGAGGGTGTTTACCACTTTTACCTTGCTATTAAACACAGTTATGAGAATTACTGTACTATGGAAGAAACAGAAGAGAAACTTTGAATAATGCAGAAACTGAAAGCATGTAGTCCAACATTTAGAGCTTGTTAAAGGAAGTGCAAATGACTCCTTAGGCTCACATCATACAGATACTTGTTGTGTACACATTTAACTTCATCACGTTTATTTATAGTATATCTAAGCCTTGAAATAGGGTAGTACCACAACCAAACCAAGGTATCAAGGTAAAGCCACGCAGTTACATGAGAAATCCAATAAAATCTGAAGAAGAATAGAAATTAAATGAATTATATGGAAATATAATTAGTAACCGAAGATTATGGAAACTTAAACATGTATAATTTACAACCCAGTGGGCCTTTATGAAAAGACATTTTTACATGCCTAAAGTGAAGATTTCCCACAGCAGGATGCCGAAAGACCAAACGTCACTCATCGCGGTGTACAGGTTCTGGAATATGCTCTCTGGTGCCATCCACTTCAGGGGCAGGAAGGTCTGCAAGGCAAGGCAAGCTTATTTGTATAGCGCATTTCATACACAAAGGCAGTTTAATGTGCTTAACACAAATAAAAGCAAAAAAACAATATGTAATATTGCATAAAAGATAAAATAAGTGTAAAATAAGTATAGTAGTATAAGTCTGTAGTAACAAACACACCAGGAAGCACCATTACTGAGCATCACAATGAGTACAGACTGTAAGCTAGGTTAAAAACACTGTTATTGACCATTCATTCTCCAGCCACTATAGGCAGAGGAACAATGGTCGCCAGAGCAAGTCCACTCCAGGGTGTAGTTTCATATCCCTCTCATCCCTCACCTCAAACACCAAACCCTAGAAACCTCAGCTGAAAGGGAGTCTGCGCGTGAGAAAGGGAATCTGCTCGTTGTCCTTACTCTCACCACATGTCTTGACCCGAAACACAGCTATTTAAATGAATCATCATAACCCAACACCAGGCCAACACAAACCTAATCTATTTATATTCCCTAAAAATCATGTAATGGCACATTTGAAAATGCATGAAATAACAGGCCCATGACATGAGGGATGAGCTGATGTTTTGTTTCTAACCAGTTGCAACAGTGTTTGGAACAAGCTTCAACAGTTTTATTCCCCCAGATAGATTAAGATAGCACTGCTTAGGATTTGTTTCCTGGAAGAGGTTGTGAACTCACGTTGCCTTTTGAGATGTAGTTTGAATCATTCATGACGTCTCTCGCAAGCCCAAAGTCACAGATCTTCACCAGTTTCCCCTCACAGATGAGAACATTCCTGGCAGCAAGGTCACGGTGAACACACTGCACACACACATATGCACACACACACACACACACACACACACACACACACACACACACACACACACACACACACACACACACACATACACACACACACACACAGGCATGAAATCAACACTGTCAAAAACAACACACACTCTTTAATAGTAAGCATTTCATGCACTAATGCAGTCAGTTCATGTAATCTAATGTGAACCTGATGTCAGTTTAAAACAAAATGACGCAAAATGTCACATGAAACTAGTGTGTAAGCAGAAAACGGTAAAAAGTACATTTTTGGATGCCAGGAATTCCATTCCTTTGGCCACTTGGAACCCGAAGCCCACCAGGTCAGTGTAGCTGAGAATGGGAGAGTCACTGATGGCCAGACATCTTTCTTGGCCTTGGAAGAAAGGGAATAATAAATCATGATCAAAAATGTTAAGACAACCATCAGTAAGAAAGCACAAATGACAAATGTGTTTATTTGGAAAACAATCAAAGACTATTTTGGCATCTACACACTATACTAGCTCTTTACTCTACATTGTTATTATTTCTTCTCAACAAATCAGCTTTAGAAGTTGTATGGGGTTAAAAAAAAGTATCACTTTAAAAACATTTAAAAACATCACTTATTGATATTAAGACTGTTACAGATGCATGTCCAAAAAACATATTGACAGTTCTCTTTTTACGTCAGCCAAGTTGTCTTTTAAAAGCGGAATATGGTCACCATCTGGCCCATTTAAAGTGTTGAAATTCACCCAACAACTTCAAGACACGATTTGGGTTTTGGTTGCAGCTTTGTCTTCCACTTTGTATATATATAATAACTGCAGGGAGGTGTGTGCAAGGGGAAGTGTCGTGAGGCCCTTCTCTAAACCCAATGCCACATTTTTTGCTGTTTGCACGGAACCTACAACCTACAAAAACATTTTTAGTAACCCTAAAGACTTTTGTGAGGGCATCAGAATGCAAAGAAAAAAAGGGACGTACACAACTATACTCATTAGCACCCATGTTTTTTTACCTTGTCCCTGGTAATTGTCTTGTTGATAGAGCGTCTCATAAAGTGAAGGTTCAATGTCGGCATATTTGATATTATCACCGTTATCACTAAGTTCTTGCATAGGCACATATTCCAGTGAGTCTTCCTTTGTCATATCCATGTAGCCACCATCAGACTCACTGCAAGGAAAGAATACAAGATACAGATCACAGATCTTTACAAAATTCCCCTCACACACACCAGAATATTCCTAATAATGGGGGTCACAGTGAGTGCACTGCACACACACGCAAGCACACAGAAATGTAAACAACACTGCCAAAGACAACACACTCTACAGGAAGCATCTGATGCACATCAAGACCAAAGAATTCATGTCCTTTATTACAATAAATATACCAATAAATATTATGTGTTTTACATATATACAATATATTATGCTAATACTACTTCATAACTTGACTCAAAAAATCTTAAATTAAAAGAAAACTGTAAGTGGAATAATCTTAAGGTTGCCAGGAAATATAGTCCTTTGGCTCAGTGTCTACGAGACTAGTATACATAGCAGTAGTGTTGGAGCACACAGCCATCACAGTTCTCTCGCTATGAAAAGCTGGCTTTTTGAAACCCCTTGAGCCAAATAAGCAACTACTCAGTGTACACTGTACTGAGTTTCTGATTTAAAAAGTTTAAAGACGCATGTTGTACTTTCTACTGACAAATTTCATCATTAGCATAAAGGAGACATTGATGTTTATATCTGATATATTCATATTTGACCGATTCATCCTTTAACTGGGTCTATAAAAGCTAGTATTCATATAAAATACAATAAACTTTGTCTTGCCTTTTGCCCTGAGTGGTGCCTGTGTTGTCTGCATTCTCCCGGCACATTTCGGTGTCCCTGCGGTTCTTGTCGGTGTAGTACTGGAGAACGTGTGCTTGTTACGGTGAAGGTAGTCCACCAGGTCACCATAGCGACAGTACTCAGTGATGAGATAGATAGGACCTTGGATACAAGTCAGGGGAGAATTATATGAAATCGCACATTTTGAAGCAAACATACACCATGCTTAATGACTTACTTAGCTAGGTTACTGCTACAAACAATTCATGACTATTATTGACCTAACTCATAATTATGAAGAAAAAAGAAACAAAACAAAATGGAATTTAATCAGAAGCATGCTGAAATGTAGGCCTTGGAGTGAATGTAATTTGCATATAACTTGTGGTGACTTGTGCCCACCTCGTTTGGTGCATGCCCCCAGCAGATTGACGATGTTTAGATGGGCCCCCAAATGACTCATGATCTTGAGTTCAGAAATCAGAGCCTGAGTCTCACTTCTCCTTGCAGTAGCTGCAAGTTCGACAAAAAAGGGAGAAAAAAAAAACAAGAAAGGGGGGCTGCATCATTGCATGATCTAGGAACTTCATGTCACAGGAAAGCAGCGCAGACATCAGATTACTGATGTGCTCATAATGTACTTACACTTCAGCATTTTAACTGCAACTTTGGTAGTAGTTTGGGAGTGGCCCAGGCCATAGGCAGTGGCCTCCACCACCCGCCCAAAGGCACCAGAGCCCAGAGTGTGGCCTAAAATACAACACACAACACCAAGATTTGTGCTCATACACTTTCAACATCCATGGCTTTCCAGCTTTACAAACATGCATTGTGCAACTTTGGGAAAAACACACTCAATCTTGTATACCTCTACTGAATTTGTAAGCACAATGTAAAGTTAATAGACAGCACAATGTTGAAATTAAGTACTACTAGTAGTAATAGTAGTAATACTACACTAATAAGTGGGCCCAAAATGTTCCTTTTCTTAATGGGGCTCAAAATGACTGGCAGCAAATACCCTGCACTGCAAATACTATGGTAACAGGCCTCATTATATCAAAGATGTCAGCAGTGAGTTTAGTGTTCTTACCCAAAACAAGGCTGTCACGAGGCACTTCCCAGACTGAGTCATAGGGCAGGGCCATAGGATCCATGTATGTATACTCGTGACCATCCGAGCTGACAGATTCAATCACCTTCCAGCGGATCTCATAGCGAGGTTTCTGAACAGAGACATTATTGGCCTTTAGTCACTGTGTGCTCCATGCATCTATCAATATCATGACCCATGACCTTAACCCCCACATTTACTGCATGAAATTACAATTGATGGAAACGCCCTAAAATTGTATTATTATTATTATTATTGTTATTATTAGACTGTAGGTGTTCTTGTTGTTGTTAGTTGTAGTAGTAGTAGTAGTAGTAGTAGTAGTAGTAGTAGTAGTAGTGGTGGATGTTAAGGCATTGTCAAGGGCTGTGACCTTACAAAACTATTTCAGTGCTAATCTCAAAATGCAGATAGTTGTGTGGTTGTGGGCATGCAATTCCAAGGAGCTCCAGACAAGAGATGTGTGTGGGGACTGAGGTCTGAGTGAGATAAGGATGGACCATTACCTTCCTCCAAACAGCAATTAGGATGATGAGGAAAATGACTGCAATGACTACCAAGGCCAGCACAGCGGCCATCACAGCCACCTGGGAGGACAGAGCTACACACACAGTGGACATGACAGATGGCGTTACATGTGTGTACAGGAAATGCAGCATAACATGCAGCAGACCGATCAAGCCTATCACAACACCTCCTCACAGGATATAATCAAACATTATTTCTCTGCAAAAGAAACAACCAGTATTACTGTATTTACAGCCCACTACGCAGCAGTGTTGGTCTATTTACAAGATACAACCAGATATGTGATTAATTGACGGTTTGGGGTTAACTAAGCAATAAAAAGGTTATGTGCATAGTGACGTGTTTTTGAAAGATTTGCACTAAGGTTTTTTTAAAAGGTCCAATTAACAATTAAAGAAATAAATGAGTAAATAAAACCTTCTGACAACACTTTCATGTGTTAGGCTTGACAATGAATGAGATGTTGGTACAACACACTTACAGTTGGACACTAGTTTGATGTCCCAAGCTCTACGACCTCTGTCGTTGCGAGCCTCACACCGCACTGAGGTGATGTCACCCATATCCTGGAACGTCACCACGCTGCGCACGCTGCTCTTTCCAGGGCCGGCCTCGGTCACGTTGGTCTGGATGGTGACCTTCTCGGGGTCGTGGACCAGCAGCCTCCAAGGGGTCGTCTTATTGCTGCATCTGGAGTTGTAAACATTATAGTCATCTGAATATCAAGATGGCAAGATGGCGCCATCCCAGGTGGCCGCCTGTAGCTGCAGCTCCCTTTCAATATCTATCTATCTATCTATCTATCTATCTATCTATCTATCTACAAATACATACAACTGGGTGGAAATTCCAGATGTTTTAAAATCCAGTATTGCTATTTCTTAGGTTCAGTATACTACATATGTGATGTGTGTATACTTTCAGAGTAGTGTTTTTCAGAGTATTGTTTTATATATATTTGTGTAATAGAAACTAAAAACATAAAAACACATGGTTCATGGTTACTGCTTACAACTGAAATGTATTGGAAGTATGTCGGACACCTGAAACAAATGCCATGAGTTAATGTTATACCACAATTGTAACACTGACCACATATGTCACAGAGGGTCTTGCTTCAACATTGCCCAATGTTCCCTGACTACTGATACATGTATGAGCTGCTGCCCTCTAGAGGAGCTCATTTTAATTGTTTAGTATTTTTCCTGTGTACTGCCCCAAACCCCTGCCTTTACGAATGAAAATAGTCACCAGAAACCAGCCAAAGTCTGTTAAAATATGAAAGTTGATAATAGATTTCAGACTAACAATAGTGATTTACTCTTGTGGGGCTGAGTGGATTTTACCATTTATTTGTCAGTGGCTGGTAAAAGTTCACATATTGTGAAGTTAATTCCTACCCCTTACCTCTGGGAGATGTGGCAGCTATACCAGTGGATGGTTGGGGTGGGGACCCCTTCGGCCAAACACAGCACCCCGTGACCCTTGTCCATGTGGATGTCAGACAGCCCTGTGACCTGCGGAGGAGCTGCAGAGAAACAACACAGAGATAAGGCGGGTTACTTACTCCTAAGCCAAACAGACACTTTACTCCAGGACTGTAGCGCTTTACTCTGCACTCTATACACAAGCAGTCTCTGTGCCCCCTCCCTCCTTTGTTTTTGCATTAATTGCAATGCAATTTAAATTGATTTGATTGGCTTGCCATTCAGTCCCATTTTTCCCTTCTTCAACGCCCCCATTTCCTTCAGTCTATGTAGATTATTAGAACAATTATCCACAAGGAGGAGCATTACAACATTTATTATATCTAGTGTGTGTGTGTGTGTGTGTGTGTGTGTGTGTGTGGACTAGACGGTGTGAATAGAAGACCATCAAAGCTCACCTTTGACCTGTACTTCAAAGGTCACCTCCTTGGAATCGTCGTCATTTGCGACACGAACCTTGTAGCGGCCATTCTGCTCCATTCTGACCCTCACTAGAGTCAACACGCTCTCATACCTGCCCACAAGGAACCACAAGCACATAGGAGTCACTCTTTGCGTTTAAACGTGTAGCCAGGTCTCTCATTTTAATGCATCAGCACACATGAGCCCTGATCCACCGTCTGAGGAAAAGGAAGTTAAGTCACCTGGTGCCGTGCACTTTTTTAGTATCCACAGAGACCGAGTCCCCACTGAGAGTCTCGTTGTCTTTGGTCCAGAACACCTGGGGGGTGGGGTAGGCCTCGATAGGCAAGAACAGCTCCACATTCTCATTGAGCTGGGCCGAGACGTTTACATGGGGATCTGTGCCCAGTCGCACGTAGCCTCTCTCTGCGTAAACAGAGCATTCATGGTAAATAGCCTAAATCTTAGGTCATGCTCAGAGACATTCCTTACTTAAATGTATTTTCATAAACACACACACACACACACACACACACACACTCACACTCTCACACACACACGCACACACACACCCGTGCAAGCTTGCATGGAAATTCTATACATGTATATGTAGTACTGTTTTAACCATCAAGTAACCACAAAGTTCATTCACAGCAAAATAAAAAAACATTTGGAAAAAAAAGCAACTAGACCACTCTCTGGAAGAATTTCTGGTATGTACTGTAATAATGGAGCACCGGGACTCACTTATGACTGTGATGGTGATATTGTCCACGGCGGTGTGGCCCTCCACAGTGTCCTGCACGTTGCACACGTAGTTTCCGGAGTCCTGGAGCGTGGCGTTGGAGATGTTCAGGCAGGAGCGCACAGACAGTCTGGACAGGAAGTCCGTCAGGGGCTCAATGGTTTTCTATTCAGGTTCAGAAGAAAACAGTACATGTCAGATATAATCCCTGTGACCTCTCACTACAACTTACTATCACTGTCACTGCTCTGCATTGTGTTTTGACATGTGAACAGTCGCACTTGATAACCCAGAAAAGGTGCCACCGGGCCCTTCGAGGACTGTCAATGTGTAGCAAATTGTATTTTGTATGAAATGTTATGCCAGCACACATGTAAACAGCACACACACAGAACACACACACTCACATATATACAGTATGTCACAAAAGTGAGTACACCCCTAACATTTTTGTACTTTTTTTTATTATATCTTTCCATGGGAGAAGTCTAAAGATGTAACACTTTTCTACAATGTAAAGTAGGCAGTGTACAGCTTATATAACAGTGGAAATTTTCTGTTCCCTCAAAATAACTCAACACACAACCATTAATGTCTAAACCACTGGCAACAAAAGTGAGTACACCCCTAAGTGAAAATGTGAAATGTGAAAATGTGAAAATGTCTGAAATTTGTATCTCTGGAATCATGCAATCATATCTTAACTTGTTCACACAAGGACAACCACATACATGGGCCTGTCTTATTGATAATGCGCTGAATTGAACATGATATGTATACAGTATATGTAAGCACCATGCACCACGCTTATGTTTACCAACCTCCTCTCGGGGGTACTCCCACTGAAATGAAACGATCTCTGCTCCTTTCACTGTGCAGTTCACCGTCAAAGGCTCGCCTTCCTTCACCACAGTCTTAGAAGCTGTTATGAAGGCCTCCATGCTTTGTGGAACTGGAACTGATTTTGTTTTTTTAATACTCATTATTTATAATATATACACATGAATTATGCTCTGTGCAGGCACATTAAATTGTTACTGCTTAATAGTTCATTTGTTCATTTTTTATTTATTCATGTAACCATTTTTTGGTTTAGTAGTTAACATTATTAGTACATTGCCAAACTACTGACCTACAATGGTGAAGACATAGAATATAATATAATACTTCTCCTGGCCATCATTACTGTTTAACAGTTTACTCATTCATTCATTATTCACGTAGCAGCAGTAGTAGTAGTAGTAGTAGTAATAGTAGCAGTAGTAGTAGAAGTGGTAGTAGTAGAAGTAGTAGCAGTAGTAGAAGGAGTAGTAGTAGTAGCAGCAGTAGAATTAGTAGTAGAAGTAGTAGTAGTAGTAGTAGTAGTAGTACTAGTAGTAATAGTAGTAGTAGCAGTAGTAGTACAAGTGGTAGTAGTAGAAGTAGTAGCAGTAGTGGTAGTAGTGGTAGTAGTAGTAGTAGTAGTAGTGCATTGCCAAAGTACCCACCTACAATGGTGAAGACGTAGAACGAGCGGGACTCCTTCTCCTGTCCGTCCAGGAGCCCTTTGCAGATGTAGGAGCTGTCATTGAGGGCCGCTGTGAAGCCCTCGCTGGGCCGGTAGCTGCCCTGGACGGGGGTCTGGGTGCTCTTCTCATACAGTGTCACGTTGATGCGCGGGTCTGTGACTATGCATGGGATGGTGCCCTCCACACCCACCTTCATCACCACGGACGACACCGTGCTCACAAACCACTGTTCCGGATCTGGAAAGGAGGAGAGATGAAAGATGAAAAATGCATTTCATGTCCTTGTCCTTATAGAGGGCCACTGTGCTAATTTAGTTTGTGACTGATTCAGATTTCCATTAAAACAGAAATTGGAGTGCTCGTTCTGCCTAAATACCCATAAACAAACCTATATACAAATAATATTTATTTGATATATGAACATGTTAAAAGTTGTGTTATGTGTGCTAGAGATTGTGTGTGTGTGTGTGTGTGTGTGTGTGTGTGTGTGTGTGTGTGTGTGTGTGTGTGTGTGTGTTTATTTGTCTGTCTGTCTGTCTGTCTGTCTGTCTATCTGTACATGTGCGTGTGTGTATATAGGACCTTATGTAGGACATTAATGTGTCACTTCCAAGTGTCTGACCTGGCACAAAAACAGAGATCTCCTTGGTTTCCCGGGCTTCGAGCTCCTCACACACGTACAGCCCTGTGTGCATCCACGTCACGTTGCTGAGCTGCAGCACGCTGGTCGTCCCCTGGTCGTCCACCTCTATACCCTCCACCTCCGGGCTGGAGTCCAGGGGTGTCTTCCATGTCACCTCACTCCAGCCCGAGCATACCACCGTCAGAGAGGAGTTGGGTGCCAGAGTGACCTCGCTGGTACTGGGGGTGATCTCAAGACCCCAGCCACCTGGACAGAGCTGCAGCAGCACTGATGAATAAGAGAGAAAGAGAAAAGGTTGGGAGGGGGGCAGAGAAAGAGAGAGAGAAAGGGAAATAGAGAGAGAAAGGAAGGGGGGAAGACACAGACACACACACAGGAAAAAGGAGACAGAGGGGCGAGGGCAGTAAAGATAGATCATTTTAACCAGATCACTGTTATGTTTTAGTATGCCACAACAGAACCAAATGTAAATAACCGTGTATTGTCTGAAAATATGCAGGACATATTACTTTTTAAGTTAAATGGGAGGAGAAAATGCAGATGGTTATACAATCATTTTATTTACCAATACAAGACATGGAAGCATTTTGACATTTTTAGTGTTCCATGGTCAAGCAGAACTTACCTGCAAGGAAAATCCCCAAACCCTTGTTCCAGCAACTCCTCATAGTGCAGAGATGGTGGACAATAAATTATCCTGTAACAGCAAGAATACCTTGTTGTCAACTTCAGTAGTCTACTATATAGCATGCTAAACATTTTCAGAGTTCCTGGGACATCAGTAGCAGTTGACAACAGGTTGCTATGGCACAACTACCTACAGTAGAACATCCTTATGGTGATTTGACTAACCCAAGTCATTTCCCAATTCCATCATGTCTCTCTCCCTCTCTCTCTCTCTCTCTCCCATTCACTTCCTATTGCACTCTTCCCTGTCCTATCTGGTTAAAGGCATAAACGCCCAAAAATACACTTTACTGTGGAAAAAAACAGCTGCTCATGTTTCTTTGGCACATTATGGCTTTCTGTCATGCCGTAAGCACAGTGTGGCCATGACTGAGTTGTTTTGCATTCTTTGAAATGAAAAATGATGGGTTGGCAGTAAAACTGTGTGGTTATCCAGAATATTCAATCTGTGGCCACCTTTGCCGAGCGGTTCCCTTTTTTAGCTCTAGGGGTTTTATGAGGCATTGGACACTGAAAAACAGAGATAGGCCCTTTGAGTTACATCGAACTTTGTGTGTGATGTTTTGAAAGGAGGAGAGGTTGGGGGGGAGGCAGTGGCGAACAGAGAAAGAAGCCCAGCTCTGGAAGCAATTAAATCCAGATCAAAGACCACAAAGCACAAAGACAGAAGAAGAGAAGGCGAGAGAGCCCGAGAGAGAGAGAGAGAGAGAGAGAGAGAGAGAGAGAGAGAGAGAGAAAGAGAGAGAGAGATGGGTAGAGAGAGGGAGAAAGAATGACAGAAGGAGAGAGGGGATAGACATAGAGAGAAAGAACGTGAGAAATAGAAGGCAAGAAAAACAGTCAGAGAGAGAGAGAAAGAGAGAAAAAAGGGAGACAGAGAGAGAGAGACAGAGAGAGAGAGAGAACCGACAGAGTGATGAAGGAACATGGGCCCAGGTTCAGATAGCGTTCAGTGTTTGGAGCATCTCAGATCCTGAGATTCTGTCTGACTGCCAGCAACTCAAAGGCATCTGGGTAAGAGTTAGAGTCCCAGCTGGAGCTTTTCTTTGCATTCATATCACACATATTGAATCGCCCCCCTCACTCTTTAGCATGCTGCACGAGTGTTGCCAAAACCTGAGGACAATACTCATGCCCACTGGTCACTACGGGCTGCCATTCACTGCACACTGTTTATCTTCACTACACAAAGGAAAAAAAGTAGGCAGTGGAATTTGAGTTAACACTGCCATTGAATTTTCTAAATTTCCCACACAAGTAAATCTGTCCGACAGAAAGAGTACATTATTGTGACATTGTGTGAATGTTATGGGTACATTGTTTTGACTTTACAAAATGGCAAATTATTCTTTTTTTCCTCCTACCTTTTAGTTCACGAGTAAAAACTTTGGCCCTGTATTCATCAGTTCAACTGGAAAAAGAAAGGGGGCGGGGGGGGGGGGGGGGGGGCTGGAAGACTTCTTTGAAACTGGTATAATCCAGGCTGGACAGCCAGGAAGGTACGGAGCCAAAGATGTCAGGGATGCCGTCCAGCGTTTTATGAAAGCTCCTGCACAGACGGGGCGCAAGTGGGTGGACCCGGAGACAAAACCTCACCACTTTCACTGCTGTGTGACTGTTTTGTAAATCTATGGGCGCTCCGGACTCCTCACATAATGTTTTACTACAGAACAGTTGACACTGGAGCCCCCAGACCAACATGAAGCCTTTTGAAATGGGGGGGGAGCAACTATGCACATGGCATTTTTATTGGCGGCCCTGGGTAGACTCAGTTTATTTCCACACCATTTAATTCAACCTAAGGAGATCTACTCTCATCTAGCAAGGAAAACTAAGACTTTAAAGTTAGTTAGTTTGTTTCATGATGGATCATTTGTGCTCACTTCATTTGTATGGGATAGACTTTCTGCCTGCAAACGAAATGAGACAGATAACCAGCTTTTTTAAAACCATCTCTTTTTAATCGACTGCTAAATATTTAGACTGCAGCAAAACTGTAAATAAACACACGTCCATCTAGTGCAGAGCAAAAGTTCACATTCATGAAACATTCATTTCCTGGTTTGACATAAAACTCAAGGCATATGCAACTCAAATGGAATCCAGAAATAACATTAAAGTCTTTAGTGAAAAAGAAAAACATCCGGTCGGGAAAAAATGACTGAGGACAAACATACTGTCCAGATAAAGCACTCTCTGTCAGGAAGGCAAATACCAAAAACAAACATTTGAGCCAAGATTGCTGTTCAACATTGCTGAAGATTGTTAGGGACCAACGTGTTAACGTTCTCACAGCAACTTCCTTTTGTTCCTGGTGTGATTGCTTTAGATGCTTTTGGGAAACTCCCTGAGTTGTTTGAGGCTGCAATAAGTTGGAGACCGCGCCTCAGCCGTGGTGTTATTCTTATGTGGTGTCTGGACGGGTCACTAATTGGACTGAAAAACAGACCACCAGTCTATCAAGGCTCTGACATGGAAACTTAAATTGCCCAAACCTATAGCACGCTTCAGCTGCAGCACAGACCAGCAGGAAGCAGATGCTATCTCCTCATGACTCCAGCGTACCCATCACTACTAGGCTATGACTCAACGGGGACTTTTTCAGAGCCTTGTTTTGCTTCACTCTGCATAAATGATGCTTCAGAATGGCATTCCCTCAGTCTGTCCCACAGGAGCCGTGCTGTGCTGACCCAATTCCAGAACTTTTCGCAGTGGGCTGGCTAGGAAGACTTGCGTTCTATGTCCATGAGGGTCGATGGATTCTGACAATGCATCAGTTCAAAATGACCACACAGGGAGGATATAGACAGACATATGTAGCAATGCCATGTCCTTTTTGCCACACAAATGCTGTCGTTACTGTATGCCAAACTCTATGCAAAATAATCCAGACCCTGCCACAGCCTCCGGTGTTTTCAGTGATCGGGCCTAACAGTTCACTGTGGTAGGGCGCTATATACTGAGCAGCAAGCATCTGTTTTTACAATCCAGCAAAAACTCACTCCAGGGCATTTTGGATGTGGTTTCTTCAACAAAAAAAATGTCACAGACTGGATAATCTTCTCAATGGACCTGCCAGAAGGTCCCCACTCTGAAAATA
This sequence comes from Setipinna tenuifilis, assembly GCA_030347295.1. Taxonomy (NCBI): domain Eukaryota; kingdom Metazoa; phylum Chordata; class Actinopteri; order Clupeiformes; family Engraulidae; genus Setipinna; species Setipinna tenuifilis. The sequence goes on from CM059272.1 coordinate 23,376,920, forward strand.
AAATTCAAGGAAGGAATTTTTCTTTTTTACTATTCTTCTTTCTATGTACACGACTTTCCAACTTCATTTCCACAAAGAGGCCTGTATGTCCTGGAAGCTGGATCTTTGTGTAAACATTAGGCAGCAGGAGCCTGAAACCCCAGCGCTCCCAATCTGCTAGTGCAATTAAAAAATTCACTGCTCTTGCAGCAACCAGCCCCAGGCTGAGTCTTCCTCACTGGGGCTGCTGCAGTCAACATGTGCTCAAAGGCTCCATGTTTTTCACAGTTTGCAGTTGTATGTACACTGGGAGAGGACAGTTTCATTCACACTTCTTTCAAACTTTCATAAAATGGGAAGTGGTGGATTTGTGCATTTTCTTCATCCCCACTTCCCAGAATCTTTAGCCCCCAGACAGGACATTGCATGAGCCATTGTTTTGCATTCTTTGGTCAGTACTTTTGAATAAAGGTAAATTGCTTAGATGCATACATGAACAAAATTAACTACTGTAAAAGCACAAATACAAGGCACTTAATGCAACATGTCTTTCTGTGGGATTACATGTGTTTTTCAATTAGGCATAACAACCAAGGCATACATTACCAAAGCACAACACTGACCAACATGAGACATAACACAGAGGAGAGAGCAAGGAAGAGTGATAGAGAGAGAGAAAGAGAGAGAGAGAGAGAGAGAGAGAGAGAGAGAATAAGACTCATCATACCTCTAACATGAAGTTCCTAAGAAGGGGTCTTGAGGGCCACCAAAATGATCTCTGTGACTGAGTTTAATGTCTTCCTGTTCACTGCAGGAATCGTCTGGAAATTTCAATAGTGTTAAGAATCACCAGAGCTCCCAGACTCCTGAAGGCAGCTCCCTCCACTTCCCCAAAGGCTTAAAAAAGATTAAAAAACCACCGTCCTGTTTACATTGCCTTTTACAACAGAGCTACATTTTTCCATGAATGTAATTATTCACGCGTCCACATAAAAAAAAACCAAAGACAAATACATTACAAATGGATGAGCAGATGTCAACAGAGCACAAGTCTTCTCTAACTGAAAGAAATGTCTTTCTTTGACCTAGTTTGACGGTGAGAGTCAGACATACGTCTTCTTTCAGGGAGTGCAGCTCTTCTGAAAAAGGTCTCTTTCTCTTTCTCTCTTTTCCTCTCTCTCTCTCTCGCTCTCTCTCTGTCTCTCTCTTGCAGAGACCGCCTGCATCTGTTTTCAATCTTGGCTTCCCCCCTTATTTTTCCTTGCCGGCGCAGGATGTGAGTGGATGGCTAGAAAATGCGTGGCTCTCGCCAGCAGCTGAGTTAGGGCTTTCTATTTATTTGTGGGATTTTTGGGGGGCAGAAAGGGGCAGAAAAGAGAGAGACCGTGTAGAAGGGGAGGATGAGGAAAAGGTACCAGGAGTGTGAGAAGCAAAGTAAGCATGGCCACCGAGCCGTCTTAAGGAATTCCAATCCTGTGAATAATGTCTTCTAATGTCATCTGTAAAAAAAGACACACACACATTACTATGTATGTGTTTATAAATGTCTATGTGAATGTTTATGTGAATGTCTATGTGAATGTCTAAAGGGAAAAAAAATGGAGGTACAATGTTTGTGAGAGAATGTTGCACACAGCACAGTCCACAAAATCACACAGGGCAATCTGGACACCCGGGCTCAGTATGTGCTTCGCAAAGGAAATACCAGCAAACCGCTTGGGTCTGTAACAGTCTCCTCTGATTTACACATCCTCGAGGATCCAAAACTGGATCAATGATCGTTTGTTATGCTCCTCAGTGTGCGTCGACTTAACGCACCTCCACAACATTCTTACGAAACTGACGGTTCAAAGTGCATAGTAGACTGACGTCATGTGGTGTCTGAAAAACGACTTGTAGGTTTATTGGGGAAAATACTGTGCTCGTCCTTGGGCTGAAAGAGTAGGCTCAACTATGTGTTGCAAATATGTAGCTTGTATTCATATCTTTACAAAGTCTTTTCAGTGCATACAAAATTATTTTTATGTGAAACTGCAGCCTAGTTAGAGTTACATTTTTGCTTTTTAGTCAGTCAACATCTTCTCTGCCATAGCCTAGAAATTGATTCGATTCTCGAACCAGATGTCTCATCTTTTCCCCCACAGAATTTGAATCACCATTTTTCTTTTTTGCAACTCTGTTTTCAGTAAGTTATTCATGCCTGTGTCATGCATTCTTTCCTATTCGATGTGATGAACACAACATCCTAGGGTGTTCTTTAATTAGTAGTTTCATTGTTGCTGCTTCTTCACTTCATACTTCACTTCCTCCATTTGTGATTTTTAGTTTTAGGGAGAAATGCAGGAGTACACTCAACAGTTCTAACTCAAATCTAATGTGCACATGTAGACCTAGCTCTTGGCCTCTTTTCTTATTATTATACTAATCTGTGTCCACATAAACAACAGCATGATGTTATTTTCAGAGCAAATCTAAAATCTCACCACCCCCAGTGCTAAGCCTTATTTCCAGACTGATCTGACCTGGTGAGGAGAGATTGCACTTTGTGAAGCCAAATGTAATGTCATGTTGTTTTACAGTCTGAAAGGGACTCTGCGTCATGCTGACACAGGCTTTTCTGCAGAGTCATACTAAGCGGCTCTGATGAGTCTGCCTAGTCAACATGTCACTGGGCTTCTTCGCACCATATGGTCCCGCGGTGGTGCCTTAAGCAGTGTGGGAGCATAACAACATCGGCCTTGTGTGTGCATGTGTGTGTGAGTCTGAGTGTGTATGCCTGTGTGTGTGTTTGTGTGCATGTGTGTGTGCAATGCATGCGTGTCTCTTATGTGTGTTTGGCCGTGTGTGTGTGTGCCTGTGCGTGTGCGTGTGTGTGTCCACGTACGTGTCCAGGAAAGTAGGGTTGTGTTTAATCTTCAAACAGTTTTAATCATGGCTTTAAAGCATAAAATAAGCCAACTCTTCAGGCATACACAGTATCTGCCAATGAAACGTTGTACATTTTGGACCACAAGATGGAGCTCGATTGTAGCACTTTCAGCTTGTCCCTATAACAGTAAAATATAGTGATATTTAATCTGTCTTTCTCACAATAACACAGTTTGGCATGTTATTTGGCGTATGTGTGAATTATTTTATTGCATAATGTTACAGAACAGTCTATTTCACCCTTTAAAAGAGTCAACGTCCCTACCGTATACGTGTCACTCAAAGGCAGTGTAGCATTTCTATCACAAGGTGGCCTCCATGAGCCAGGCCACTGAAGATGGAAACGCAGCACACAGGTGAAGCCCCGGCTGGCCATTCATATCCATATATATTCATATCCGAATATAAATGGGTTATTCCATGATTTCTAATGCTAGAATAAAACGCCCAGTAGTTTAGGCTACACAAGATCTGTAAGTAAACGTAATAACCTTATCCGATCAAATCTCAGTGCCTTTTGCTACTTAAACATGTGTGGAAATAATTGCAAGATGAATAAGGGCAGCATCAGTTTACTATGACAATGTATACAATCTGTAGTCTATTTGTGATTACTAGCAATAGGTTTATTTTCGTATATTGTCTGGTAAAGTCAACTCTCATCTGCATGTGGGCGTTTTCTATTCAATTGGTTTAATTTTTAATTGTCCAAAAGTCAGCGGTGAGTGTAAGGTTTAGAGCTTAGAGATGTGAATAGATGTAGGCCTAATCCACTACAAATAAGTGTATATATAGATTTTTAAGGGATATATATCTTGAACTGGTTTGAAGAAGGCTATAAAGCACTATTTGTAGCCTACAATAGTTTTAAGTATAATATGCCTATTGGTCTAAGAATGTGTTACACCATTGCAAATCCTCCTTTGTGCATTTGAAAGTAGCCTACTGGGATATATGGGGAAATTATCATTAGATGTTCTGCCCTGGCAAATTTATTTAACTCGCCGTATATGAAGACTTAGGCTATATTTCTGATGAAAAGGCAACGTTTACTATTGTGATATTGGACTATTTGCAAGTTGATAGAAAACATGCTTAACAGCAAAATAATATTCTTTTGTTGATGTGTATAACGAATACTGCATGGTCACAGTAACATTTGAACATTTTTCTCTCTTTCTAAAAGCCAAACGTTTCTGCTCTGTTCTTGAGTTGGCGCATTATCTTCAAGCAAAAATTAAAAGTGAAGTTTTCTGACTGATGAACGCCTTTCGACTGTCACGGGCCTAATAACATGCAACAAGTGAAAAAATAAGATGCATATGCCCATCATTTGCAATTAATAGCTAGGCCTAAATCTTATTGTTGGTTCATTAGGAGCATACTCACTGGAAAGCTTTTATGGTAGAAATAGCAAAGATTATCTATTGTGACCATTTTGTGCAATGGTAAATTTTATAGTTACCAACCACCACATTCCTGACTGCTGATCAATATGCAATATGTCAAGATATAGGCCTATGGCTGCCTTACAACAACTGTAATTACTAATTATTGTGGTATTTATTTTGCAAAACATGAGCAAGCTATATGTGCAAAACATATGCACGCTATATGTGCAAGCTAGCCTGTAGGGCTATACAATGCTGGTATTTCACTTTGAGGTGGTAGCTGGTAGGTTCTGTTGCTCTGTAAGCATAAACTATAGCTCCCTATCTCATCTGATGCAAAGCACCCTTCACTTCCTCTATGCGAAACGTTCAGACACAGGAGAATAAATGACATCACCGCTGTCCCCACAACACAGAGGTCATCCCAGTGTCTCCATGGCACCCTGCATTGACTAGGAAGTCGCACCAGGTTGCGAAGTGTGACTTGACACTTTCATGTCTTCCCCGACTACTTTGAACTCCCCTCCTATTTCTGATGCATCTCGTGGCTCTCCCACACTAGTCTAGGAGACAGGACTGGTCTTGAAAACATGGATTATGATTCAACACCGTCTGAAGCATCTGCTTCGGCTAGATTTGCTATTGTAATTGATAATACTTTCACTGTTTCTTTAACAATATCAACAACGTGTTTCACACCACTAAAATAAAATGTACAAGTTTAAATTCGATTGCAATTTGAAGACAAAGGTGTACAATCAAATAAATATATCACACAATGTTGGTGCAACACTGTAGTTTATGACAGAAAAACATGCATTCAACGGTTATGCAAGATATTAACTTATATCTTAGCCTGCCTATCTCTTACTGCGGCAATTAAGCAAAAAATCACACACGTAAAAGCCGTTTATTTCTCGGTTAAATGACATGAAGCATAAGGCAACCGGTCAATTTCGTGACAATATGTCTAATAAATCTGAATGTGAGTGGATGTAAATATGTTCTTTTTTTAGCTTATTTTGTTGTGAGGACAATGAAGGTAAACTGATTACATAGTCTACTTTACCCTAAAAAAATAATGAAAACATTGAACATATCCTGGTTACACACTGGTTTAAGCCGATGCCAAGATATTATTGTTCATTTCTACTATCTTTCAAATAGCTTAAATGGTTGTAAGCTGATGGCCAGCCAACATTTACTTATGTATTTATTTATTTGTGTATTTATATAGCCTATGTATTTTTTTTACTGAGCCTATTTGTGTTTTATAAATATATCTTTTTAGGGATTTTATACACAAATCTAAATAGGCCACTAAAGCACAGTAAAACAGACTCATAAAGCAACAAATAATGTCCCCCTGTGTGTATTCATTTGTTTTATTTTTTATATATATTCGTAATATTTTTTGTATTAGCTATATTTTTTAATTAGGCGTCCGAAGGGGGAAATAAGGGTCTGGAATAGTGCTTACACCACATTGTTGGGAGCCATAAAATGCCGTGAATCCATTAGCTCAAATGAAGCCTGATTCAGTTCTTTCACTGAAGGCGTGAAGAGTTTGGGATATCGCCTGCCAGATCTATTTGAAATGCTTTCCCAAGTCACCCTCAAAGCAACGATGGAGCCGCGTTGTCGCCAGCGAAATTGTCATCGAGTTTTGCTTAACACGAATACCTCCTTCAAATGAAACTTGTGTCACAAGCCATCTCGTGTAGGCTATTTCATTTAATCTACAGTTGTAATAACTAATTTGTCAAGACAGTCACGTACGATGGTCTCATAGTTAAAACTAAAATATTCATGGACTTCATTAATAATTCCCTCATAATCATCTGAACATTTTTAGATTATCAAACTATGACAGCTCTAGGCAATGTATGTGTGATATTTGTACTCAATATACCTAATAAGAAATCATTTTAGCAATTTATCTGTTTGAGTTTATGTTATGAATTCACAGTTCTAAAAAGTAATGTATCTTTTTGAAGTATCTTCAACCCATCCTGAGACAGCCCGACAGTGGCCGAGACAACTTTGAAACTGGCGCTAGTTCGCCTTTGAAATGCAGGACTGTCTCCAATGCAAATCGGCCCTGATGGACAGGAGTCGAGGGAGGGAGGTGAGAGCCATAAAGCTGACGTCAGAGTAGTACCAATTAACTGGCAGCGAGCTTAGCAAACTACAGGCTTCAGAATTCAGACAGACGTGTCAGGTAAAGGATAGGCCACTTCCAGTTAAAGACAACCTTGGGGGAAAGTGACAGGAGTAACGGTGTAGATGCAGCATGAACTGGAGCCACAATACGGGAAGATGTACGTGAGTTATCTTATTGACAACAAGGACCCCAGTATGTACTCCAATATCAGACACCCCGGTCTAAATTTGAATCACCAGAACTTCGTTCCAACGCCTCCCCAGTACTCGGACTTTACAGGATACCACCACGTTCCTGGAATTAACAATGACCCTCATCACAGCCAGGCCGGAACCTGGAGCCCGGCTTACCCACCACCACGGGAAGAGTGGCCAACGTATGGGCCAGGGACGGCGCCATCTACTTCAAACCCGGGACAATTAAGTTTCACTCCCGGCGACTTTTCTCCTGTGCAGCCGCCTAGCCTTCTGCCTCCCATCAACACCAGCGTTGGTCAGCTTTCTCCCAACTCGCAGCGCAGAAATCCTTATGACTGGATGAGGCGCAGCGCACCGCCGTCCAATCCAGGTAACTTTCTCACTCATTCTTGCTCTATGCGCGGTTGGATCTATCCACCAACTGTTGCCTTACAATACTTATTCTGACAGTCGAAGATAGACAGTTGGCCCAAATCGGGTTTGTTTTCCTCGGGGAGGCAAAGTTGGGGTATAGCTTAATATTTCAGGTATCAGTTGAACGCGCATGCACCTGTCACAAGGTTGGTGATGTGCTTGTCTGGTGATGTGTACATCGTCCCTACTAATTCCCTGTTTTTTTAAAGACACTAGGGAAGAAAGACTGCTTTATGCAATTGCCAAAAAGTCTGTAGGGATGCCTGTTTTGGTTCAGTGTGAATGAACGGCGCTAGGGTGCCAAGCTCTTTTTAGTTTTATAGCTGTTGTAGCACTGGGTGATGGTTTTACAATTGGAACGTATGCGAAGCCCAACCAGTTATCAGTGATGGTAGATTTACGTGTTTGTCTGAGAATATTACAGCAATTTGCGCATTCCTATAAAGGCGCGTCACGTTACGGACGCAGAAACGTATACGCACCTGTGTGCAGTACAGATTTCGTAGAGATTTGCGCGTATGAAAAATGAATAATGCTAAGGTGTATATCACGGATTGATACTTGTAAGCACTGCTAAGTTGTCTTCTCTATAAGCTTCTAAATTGTATGGTTAAACCGATGTAAAGTAAGAGGTCTGAGGCGACCTTATTCAGGGAGAAAGAGAGGGCGAGTGTGTGTGAGAGAGACTGGTTTGAAACCGGTGTCATGTAAATCAGAGATTTGTTCTTGCTCGTGTGTTCTACATGGATGTCTTGAGGCGGGAACTGTATCAATAACAAAGCGGTAGGATTTTTTTCAGTAAAGCAGAGGCCTTCGGTCGAGAGAAGTCAATATTCAGATTTCAGTATCAACACTATGCAATTTATTTGTGAGGAGAAGTTTACTGTTATTGTGGCTGAGCGGTAGGCCCTTGACGTGTTTTAAAGGTCATCAAACACCAGACAAGATACTATGTTTTCTGACAAATCATCAATATTTATTATTTAACTTAGAAGACTGATTGCATATTATTAAAATATGAGTGATAAAATAGGGTGTACCATTTAGTGAAAACCTGGTCACAAATTTGGTGGAGACATCAAATCACTTAAACTTGGGAACACTGGAAAGCCCAGAAAACGTATTTTAACCCAAATCTGCCTTCCCACTCTGCTATGTTATCTTGTTGTCCCAGACAGGTAATTTTATGGCCTGTGTTATAGATTAACTCTAGACAAGAGCTTTGCCACTTTATCTCATCAGCCTACCTACGTGTGTCCTCATGAACCTCCCATTAGGTTTCACAGCACCTCCATTTATCTTCAGCCATGATGATGTCATATACAGAACTCTGGGTGCACCATTAGAAGATATATATTTAGATCTAATGGAAGCTGTAATGTAATCATCAAGAGCAGAGGAAAAAAACCTGTGTGTGTGTGTGTGTGTGTGCGTGCGCGCGAGCACATTATAGATGGGGGGTGCACTACCCCTGCTGTAAAGCTATCTGTGGGTCTTAGGGGCCGACTTGATCAGTAGGCCTTTTGAGGGGGCCTTCGAAAAAGCTCAGAAAAGATTTGCACAGACTTAGACCAACTCTAAGGAAGAGTCACACATCAACACTGAAACATCACTACTATTGAGTTTTTTTTAAATGGGAGCTTTATGGTGTGCAGTCTTTTCTGACCTTTTTCAGATTTTACACTTGTTTTCCAATCCTGCTCCCACCTAAAGTAGGGGTTGGCTGTGTGTAGTGTTACACTGCCTGTTATATACTTTGGAGGGGCCAACACCACCCCCATCATCCACCTGTGAGCTCCACATCCAAACATACTGATGCCGCACATAACGTACATTAAGGGAGAGGCCAGCTTCCAGCTTGAACAAACATAACTTTTTTCTTTTGGTAATGAGTGACCCTTAAAACAGACACCTGGGCAAATGAATCATAAATGAGGAGATTAAAAGGGTTAATTAGTGTGTGACGGGTGCCGGCGGAGACCGAAAGCCTAATGGGCTGGATATCCTCCCAGTATGGCTGGCGCCCGCAGAAAGGCGTGCCTCTCTCGTCCTGCTCCGATACGTTTTAATCTTTAACTTGGCCGCCGCCACTGTTAACACGCATGTTCTCTGCTCTGTGCGTGCACCAAATAACAGCAGAAATGACTTCTGACATAGAGTGCCGTGCCCCAAAAAAGACCATTACATCCATCAGTGTGGGTTTTGTGTAAAGTAAATACTATGTGTATGTGTGTGTGTGTGGTGTGTGTGTGGGCGTGCACGTGTGTGTGTGTGTGTACATGTGTGGGGGTGCCTTTTAAGTAAAATGGTGTATGAAGTGCCCAAAAAAATAGTTTTGCACCTATCCATTTTCTAGACTCCCTATATGAAATGGAGGGAGACTGAGATCTCAGTTATATGCAAATGATGGCCAGGTCTTTTGTGCATTTGAATTGCAAACAAAGGTAGCAACTGGAGACATTAGTGCAAAAACATACCTGAAGATGGGTTTGCCAGGTTGAGGCCAGAATGTAGTGAAACACAACAAATCAACAATGTAAACCTCATCAAGAGTACTGTGTTTGATGTTCTTACAGGTGCTAAGAGTAACATGTCTGATGTTGTCGTAGGGGGCAAGACGCGGACGAAAGACAAGTACCGGGTGGTGTACACAGACCACCAGCGTCTGGAGCTGGAGAAGGAGTTCCACTACAGCCGCTACATCACCATACGGAGGAAAGCAGAGCTGGCCACGGCCCTCAGCCTCTCAGAACGACAGGTCAGCCTCTCGCTTGTTACTGTGTCCCTCTCAACATCACCACTTTCATCATCATCAACATCAACATCATCATAATCACCTGTCTGCCTGTCTCTCTCTCTCTCTCTCTCCTCTCTTTCTGTTTCTTTCATACACATTACACACATGAGTTCCCTAAAACAAACAAAATAATATATAGGCCTATATATGTGTACAATGATGAATAAAGTAAAAATAAAGTAATCTGTTGTTTGTGAAGTATAATCACCTTCTTAAGAAAATGCACAAATCTGCAAAAAGCTCTCTGTAGGCATGTAATGTATCTGATGTACCTTGGATCTAATGTGTAACACATCCTTCTATTCCCAATCAGGTAAAAATCTGGTTCCAGAATCGGCGCGCGAAAGAGCGTAAGATGAACAAAAAGAAGATGCAGCAGTCCCAGCCTGCCTCCACCACAACACCCACTCCCCCTGGCTCCACCATACCTGGCAACGTTGCCATGGTGACCAGCAGTAGCGGAGGCCTTGTGTCGCCGTCCATGCCCATGTCAGTCAAAGAAGAATACTGAGAAACTGGAGGGGGAAAAAAGAGAGTTTTTTTTTAAAATGGCCGACTGTTAGTCTTTTGACAAGAGCCACCCAACAACAGAGACTCTAAGCGAGGACAACAGCTGTATCAGGGTACTTCAAATGAACACCCAGAAGGACTGCTTGTGTCAAAAGATATTTGAAGTGTTGCTGCTTTCTGCGCTTTTGTAAAAAGGAAACTTAAAAAAAACATAATGAAGAGATTAACAAAGATATGAATATATATAAATATTAACTTGTGTTGTTCTGTAATGTTGTTATGGCTATGTTTGTTACCACTTGCTCTGCAAACACTAGAAAGTCTGATAGATTAGGCTTACAATACCTGTTAATGATTGTAATTTGAAGTGTGAACTTAAATAAGTGTATATTTGCAATGGAATTTGTATTAAAAGCTTTATTGTCAACTTTCCTCCTCTTGTTTGTTCGAAATGCATTATGTCATTATACACTTGCCATTCACAAGACAGGCAATGTAGTTCTATTTTAAGACCTCATACAAGTTTATGAAGGATATGTCAATTAACAAAAGTCAAGACCTGAAGTGTAGTAATAGCCCTTGAACAACATATCCCATCTAGGAACAGTGTGTTTATTCTATAAACCATAAATAGACTTGGAAAGGATGGTCTGTGGTTAGTAGTGAAAGGATTTACCATTTTTATATGACACCAAAATCAGAGTGCAGGGCTCTAAGTCAATAAGATTATAGTGCAGGTTATTGTCATTACATAGGACAGCTCAAGTGTTTATGACAGAGAGAGAGAGAGAGAGAGAAAGAGAGACTGAGACAGAGCCACAAGTTATGCACCATGGATGGCCTGTTTGCACACCGTAACGGAATTGCAGGATAAGGGCCAGTTGCGTGCTGAGAAACAGAGGAGCTATTTCACTATCCCCACCCACAACCCCCCCCCTCTCCTTCCCCACTTCATCCCTGCCACAACCCAGCTGCCCCTCCACCCCCCTCCACCCTGTGCCAGTCTTATCAGAGCTCTGCTGGGAAGAGACTTGCTAGTGGGAGGACCGCGGTATCTCTGCCTGCTGTGCGTTGCGCACACAGGCGTATTTGCCAATCTTGTTAAGAGCGGGAGGGTGCGGCGTCCAAAGGGCAGAGACAGAGACAGGCGCAGAGCAAACAGCCATGAGGATCCATCTGTCAGGCCCCATCTCCCACCACACACACACAGACACACACACACACACACAGGGGGAACTAACTGGGGATGGGTAGCGCGCTAAGAGCATGCAAGGGCGGTGCATGTTCACACACACGTACACACACACGTACACACACACACACACACACACACACACACACACACACATACAAAACACACATACACATACACAAACACACAGAAACACACATACATACAAACACACACACACCTGATGCGCGCACACATACACACACATCATACACACACACATACAAAAACACATAGGAACACGCATACAAACACACACACACATTATGGGTCATCTGGGAACCATGAATATAAGTGGGGATGTTAAAATGTTCTGGAGAGTATGGGATCAGAGATGGCTTTGGTCACACCCAGTTCTGCATTTTCTATGTGCATTTACTAAATGTTTCCTAACTTTCTGTGGCCTCAGATTTTTTTAATACATTTACATATAGAATGCTGATCTACAGAGAAGTTCCACATCTACCAAACTGCTCTTCCTGTTTTGCCCACAACTGTCTGGTTGCCAGAGAGCAGTGAGTGGTGCTGGCTTTAACCTTTGAACATAAACGTAGAGTTCCGTCTCTGTGGTAAACACAGGTGGTATCAATGCAACAGCAATATCATGAGGCTATCGAAATAGAATCAGGAAGTCCCTTCATAAAGTTTGATCTTCAACTTGAGTACGTGCACACTTTCAGGACAACAACCCTTCATCCCCTTGCGGATGTGCTGCCAACCCTTTATGGCTGCCTCGCTAGCTGTTTACCAGCGTGATGCCCAGTGTTCTCAAGTCTCACTCTTTGAGAGTGTGACACACGCATCTCAACGAGTTCACACGCTCACACGCCACACATGGTATTTCTCACTCTCAAAATGTTTCACCTCTCAAAAATAAATAAATAAATATAAACCCTTCTTCAATCACCGCTAGGGTTGCACGGTATACCGGTACTGACTTTGTACCGCGGTACGGAGGCATTTGAAACGGTACTATATAGATAGTGGAGCACTGCTTCTGCCACCACGCTGCAACTTGTGGACCACGGGCGATAAGTGCCACATGGCAGTACTTCGGCTTAAAAACAAATGAGCAAGACGAGGTAATTGACGCTGATCGATGCACCATTGTATAAACGGTGTTTTAAAACATGCAACATGGAAACACCTCCAACTTAGCCACCCAGACCTGCACACTGAGTTCAGGGAATGACAGGTAATTTACTCATGACATGTACCCTTTTCAAAAGTAATAGTTCAATAGTTTTAAGTGCAACACATGATAGAGTTCTTATCAAACAGAAAAAAAATACGCAGCTACCACCACATTTCATGTTTTGCAATATATTGTACATCCCAAAAGTTCGTTTCAGTTGATAATAGTCTTGCAATACACTACCAAAACCCAACACCCTAGCAGGCAAAGGTTCAAAGACGAGCTAATAGTCATTAAAAAATATTCAGTGTCAGTCAGCGTCAGTCAGGGAGCCTACAAGATCCATAATCCAGTCCGAGATTTAAGCAGCGAGCAGCAAACTTTCTCCAGCGTAATCCGTTTCAAAAATTAGACAGCAGAATTATCCATATGAGTTTGTTGATCTATTGCACATAATGCATTCAGCACAAAAAGGCAACGGTAGTGTCAGCTGGAGAGAGAAAACAACACGCGCACGATAAAGTTCTCCAGACATTCATTCAACTGGATACTTGACTCCGCCATGTTACTAGCATGTAGCATTCACGTTCGGATATAAACAAAAAAGGAGAGGCCAATTAATGAATTAGCGCCATACTGCAAAATGGCCACCCTAGGTATTACACCTAATAATAAGGTAAGACAGAGAGGGATTCGTCTTGTATGTTAGACAGAACATACAAAAAAACTCTAATAAACTGACACATTCAAAGGGCAGAGGTTGCATAGTTAACATGCATGATCTTTATAAATAACAAACTTTTACATACACATTTAGCCATTTAATATGTTAGAAATACTGGTAACATACCATTTAAAGACACTGGTCCTAGTTAAGACAGGCTGTATGTGATGAAAATATTGGCATCAAAATACATGTTGGTACCGGTTGGTATCGTGACAACACTAATTATTACTGCATTCATAACTATTAGTACTAATAAGTGGTATTGTCTTATTATTGTTATTATTATTTGTCATAGAATAAATAAACACTGAAATTTGATCGAATCAAATTTGTTCTTTTTTTAAGTAGCTGTGTTGAACACATTTGATGGGTTCGATGGGTACGCTGCCCCCCCCCCCCCCCGCTTAAAAAAAACCAAATCTCACTCCCACCGCACTTCAAAACTTGAGAGCCCTGGTGATGCCAGTCTAGCCTAGCTAAGCTAGCAACGCCACAGTACCTGTGGTCAAGTTGTGATTTCACTAAAGTACTCCATCAGGCAACTCTACCAAGGTTCCACCTTGTATCAATCAATGTTTTTGGTTTCCAATCAACTGTGATTAGTTGAAGGCAGGCTTAATGGATTTACATTTTTCACAAACTACCCATCCACCAGGAAGTGAACGTATGTCTGTGAAGGGTAGTCTGACTCTTTTCACAAAGTGCTAACTCAAGGGCGCAAAATAAGCTGTACACCTTGCACCTGTCTAAAGCTGTGGGATTCAGTTTGTTATGATGACAGTCTTGCTTATTAAACAGCCATATAAACTAACTGAATCCACTTAATGTTCATCATTCAGTATGTTCTAAATGACAAACAGTGTCTACGTGTACCACATCACTGCTCTGGCTGTCGGGAACTAAGCTGTTTGCTGTAAAGCGTGTGCAAGCCTAAGACATACTGCTGTAAGGCCAGGTCTAGTCAGAAACCAAACTTCTCCATGAGAAGTTACATATCAGACATCTCAGAATCCAATTACTCAAAAGATACAAGTTACTTTAAATTACAGTGGTTTATCACAACATTTAGCCTATTTTAGTTAATGATCACTTCACACGGCTAGAGAGATATATCAAAGACATGTAGAGAGGTAAAAGAGCTTCCTTTGGTTTAACCTCGCAATCAAAAATTAAGCTAAATATTAGGCAAGGTTTACAGACAGTATGATCAATTCAATTTAAAATTAGTTGTATGGTGTGAGAATAGCTATTTGACAAGCTGAGGTCTAACCTATGGAGGTGCTCGTGTCCTATGCAGTGCAGAGCAACAAAGCACAAATATATTACAATATAATAGGTCTACTTTATGGCCCTTCTGACACCTCATCATCTGAGGCTAACGTAACACCTTAGCATGTGATGGTGTTACAAAAGAGACAGAATACCAAAAAATAAGAAAAAAGGTATTCGTCTGCGACTAAGTACATTTTTATTTTTCCAAAGTAGCACTCGGGTCTCTGTGCTGTTTGCAGGCACTGTGTAAACAAGCAGACATTTGCTCTTGGAACTCCAGGAGTCGTAAATTTTATTGAAGGAGACACTGCAGTAAAAACATCTGCACCACAGTAACAGAGATATGTTTGCCGTGACAAGGACCGATGCACTACCCAACAGAGCAAAAACAAACCAAGGAAACATTCACAACCAGTAAACACACTTGCTAAAGGAACAAAAAAAAATACGTATAGTACAAAATAGTTTTTGATTTTGGACTCTTGCTGATCGTACAGAGCTGACTATAATTTTTAACACACAAGGTAATCACAAATTGAACAAAGCTCAGTACATCTGCAGTAGTGAATATTATAGTATCTGCATTTAAATTATGTTCAAAATATATTACATTACAACAATATATTCAAATTCAGATTTATGTCTTCTAGGAACTTTTATGAAAACATAAAAGACTAAATTAGCACTGATTTATGGGGCCACAAGACTAAATTAAGAATGGTTTATGATGTGCGAAAATTACAAATCACTTTAAACCCTAATAAAATATGCATTTATCTTTATGTATTTATCTGAGTAAACAGCCAATTAATTACAGCAAATAAAAAGAAACCACAAAACTTTTGCCTACTTCCATAAAAGCCAGTGACCTCCCCAGCTCCAGTCTCAATTATACAACCAATGTTTATGGGGCAGTTTTACCATAAAGACTCATTTACAATATACTTACTGCCCCCTAATATCCTCCGTATTGGTGAGATTTATTCTGAATAAACAGAGGAGCTGTAAAGCAATAGCGATTGAAATGGTGTCAATGCAGTAGCTGTCTATAAACGTCAGATATGGTTAAGTACCCGTGGCATGTAAACTGTCTAATTGGCACTACTGGTATTCCGCATGTTTTGCCACAAATTCCACCATGGTCTGCTCTCTTATGTAATATGGGAAACTTATTTCACATATTACATAAGTTAGAAGAATGAACTTTGGGATAAATTCATTATTCAAATAATATAATATAATATAATATAATATAATATAATATAATATAATATAATATAATATAATATAATATAATAGTTAACACTATATTTATTTGAGTGATGAATTTATCCCAAAGTAATTTTTTCTATATATTTATATAATTGATTGAGATAGAGAGCAAGTAGGCCTACTACTTCTTTTGACCGAAGAAATGATCTATAGAACAAATTTTAAGATGGGTGTTTTAAATCAATATCACTGGCAATACAAATAAATGTCAGTGTCGTGTCATGTATCAGCTTATCTGTGGTCGCTGTCTGTCAGTTGCTCAGGCTATGGCAGGGAAGTGCCTTATATATCAGAGGCCTATGAGGCCATATCACCTCAAACTGACAGCCCCCCAGTCATAATCACTGCCACACAAACCCCACTCCTATCTCTGCAAATAGAGAAAGAACAAGCAGCACCTCGTCTGGTAATGCTGTGCTACAAAAAAAAATATATAACTAAATAAAAGCATTTCCTGTTGTCTTTATGTGCATGTGTATGTCGTAACACATCAAACTGCATAAATATTATGCTCCTCTGCCTTTGCATTTATGTCCCATTTTGGGGGGTTATGCAGAGCACAGGACTGTATCGCAAACCTGGCTTAAAGTTATATGAATTCATCACATTACATTTTGGGATTAAGTATGTCTATGAAGCTCTTTAAACCCTCAGCATTTGGCGTATTTGATTGTGTACACTCATGTCTAAAGCACAGATCACAGTTAGGGAGAGGTGTTTGTCAGGGTGCAGAGAGAAAGAGAAGAGAGAGAGAGAGAGAGAGAGAGAGAGAGAGAGAGAGAGAGACAGAAAGAGAGAGGAAAGAGACAGAAAGAGAGAGAGAGAAGAGAGAGAGAGAAAGAGAGAGAGAGAGAGAGAGAGAGAGAGAGAGAAAGAGGGCTTATCTTATAGCGCACGCAAAGGTTGATTTCCCGCAAGCGTCCCACAAACACACGTCAGGTCATTACCTTTGGCCTGTATCGTTAACCTTTGGCACGTTGATAATTTAAAGACGCAGTTCAACGTGACACTGCGGAGGGTGTTCGCCAAACCAAGTTCATGTTTGGCAATCCCACAGCGATATCAGGGCCCACACAAGACAAATGTCCCATGTCTCCACAGGAAAGGCCGTCAATGTTTAACACATCGGACATCTTAATGCCTCTGGAGTGCCAATAAAAGTTTAATTTGATCTCGCTGAAAGGTCATTGGCATCGAGTGAATCCAAACGAGATACATAATTTGTTTACCTAGGGCCATTTCACACGCATACCTTTCGAACATTTCGACCCACCACTTGAGTAAGGTTTTGAAAATCAGTTCACATAAGCTTAAGTCATCATTTAAGGCAGTGGTTCCCAAACTTTTAACTGCTTGGTACCCCCTGAGATACTCTTCCTTAGCAAGTACCCCCAGCTTGCTATGAGTATTTTTTCACATAATAATTGTGCATGTTATATGGTACATAATAATGTATTCCCAATTGGGTTGTATAGAGGATAGCTTAAATGTAAGATCTTTTTCTACATATAGTATGTTTACTTAATCTTTATGCTAGTAGAAGCTGAGAATTCATTCACAGATTTATTTTGTGCACCCCCTAGAGTTGATCCAGGTAAACCTAGGGGTACTCGTAAGCCAGTTTGACAATTACTGATTTATTCTGTAAAGTCTCCTCTTATTTCTAATAGTGAGCATTGTGTTTAATAAATATCTGTTTTTGGGGTGAGTGCTGCATGTTTTCTTCATTCCACATTTCTGTCTCTGACAGGTTTCAAGGAATTTAGCTCAAAGACATAATTAGAGGCAATTGCCATAGCCCTTTGTCAAAAAAAAAAACGATTAGAATAGACCCTTGTATGATAAGCCAGGGTGACGTGAAATATTCCGTAGACTAGTGGAAGATAGAGAGGGGACACAGAGAGATATGCTGGTGGTAGACAGAGACCCACAGAGAGAAGACATCACAGGCCACTTCTTCTATAGACCCCCTATAAATGGCAGATAACAAAAGATGCAAACGTTGATTTTGAGGCAGGATTTCCCTTCCGCTCCTTTCATCCCAGTCATAGCCTACAGGCAGCCAGGGGCAGCCCGAGGAGGCCATAAAGATGGCTCATCTCATCTGGCTGACTGCTACAGCATCAGGTGTCCTCACACATACACTCACAGATTCTCTGCCCCTGTTACCTGACTGTCACACACACACACACACACACACACACACACACACACAAAACTCAGACTCCTCAACAAGACAACATTCCAACCTCACCAAAGATTTTTTTTAGGGTAAACCCTCAGTAAAACACTGAACACAACATTTGTTTGCAAATGCTGCAAAAGAAGATCCAACTCTTACGTATTTACTTGCAACCACTGTTTGCACACTGTTTACACTGTTTGCACCACAGTAAATATTAGCCGGTATGTATGACTGCCTGTGGGATGGCGAATGGCTCTGCTCTGCTCCACTATCTTGAGCGAGTGCCTGGCTCACGTCCTCTGTTTGGGAGCCTTCCTGTCAGCTGGTGTCAAACTTCACACCGCATTAGCGCCAGCCCCTGCGGAGGACAATGAGGGGCCGAGGGCTCCGGGCTGAGGACAATAGGCCTCAATAGAGCTGCGAATGGAGCTGAATGATGCAGATCCATTAGAATTGGCCGACAAGTGTTGACCAGAGGTAGCTTGTTTCCCGCCACACATAACAGACTCCTGGGAAAACTGATGCGACAGGATTTTGGGAAAGGGCAGTTTCTGGTCAGCACTGCCATACTCCTACAGGAGCCCGTGGTAGTGAGGAATTTCATGTCACTAGCAGAGGCGAGTCTAGAGTATGTTGGAGCCCCAGGCAAAACATTCACAACTTCTGTTGATAACTGTAATGCCACTACTGCAGTTTAAAGTTTATCACCCTTTGTTGGCTCTATTGTATCCTTAGGGTTTTAAACACTTTCCTGTGTTGCCTTTTGAGAAGCTGTAGCCCTATTCAGTAGGTTGTGTTTTAGTCCATAGGCAGAATACAGCTATGTGCGTGAGGAAGGAGTCACTAGGCACATTTCAATAAAATCTAAAACTAAGTGACTTTTAAATGTTTGCTTTTCATGTCTTCTTTGATGCTGGGTTTGTAAGTCATGCTTTGTTCGAACTTTGTCAACGAAGTGTTTGATAAGTTTCCCCTTTGAGGTCATTGTGATGTTGTCATGTTTTATTGCCAGATTGCTAATCTGGCCCGGGACAGCAACAATAGGCTACCGGCACTTTTGATTTCACTGAGGGAGCCTTATAGCAAGCTCTCCAACCCACGCTCAGGTCAAGGCCCTGGCTGTCTCACCGCCTTTATTGCAGTTAAATAGAAAACAGTGCACACAGTTGTAAAAGAACGAGCAATTTTCATAATCGATATGACACGCCATATCTGCTTTTGTAAATAAAGCCCAGAGGAGTAACAGGCCGCATGGGAGACTGTTGTCATTTTAAGATTAAAGCTGTTTTAAAAGCAAATCTTAAAATTGGACATTTAGACGAATTTGGAAAAAAGGGGACATCTGCATTTAAATATGCAGTAATTCAAAACTTTCTGTGAATAAATATCAGCCAGATATTCACTTCTTCTATACATGTCAAACTTCTGAAAACCTAGCTTTGCTTTCCACTTTTTTCATATTTTGCACTTCACTGCATCATTCTATGATTACAGCCAAATATTTGTCTTTCCCTCTATATGTGTTTTGAATTAAGGGATTCACTACTATCTCAAAGTACATCAAAGCTTTAAGCTTTATTTAAATCCCCGATGGCACAGAAAGGCTCTGTGTTGAGAAATCCTTTTCTGTGGCATGAAGAATCAAAAACACTTAAGTTCAGATACACACATCTATTGTTCCCTGCAGACAAGAGAGGCTTTTTGCGTTGCCCTGACCCTGGCCCCACCTGCTTGCACCATAACAGCAGAGCAGACATCAGCAGCAGATGTGATGGCCGAGTCTCTAGCTGCCTGCTCTGTTTTATGGCCGTCGGTCTGCTAATTAAGCACATTAACGGGCCTTTAATTGTGGGCCCATGCAGGCCTGTGCCTTGGCCTGTGCCTGTGAGCGCGGTGCTAAGCCATGCGCTAACTCCCTCTCTACCCGTCCACAGCAGCAGCAGCAGCAGCAGCAGCACACACCATTTACAGCCCAATCACTCACACACATTATGGGCCCTTAAAGATATACAGTACTATTCCAGACAGATTATGTCTGCAATAATAATAATAATAATAACAGTCATAATAATTAGGTAACACTTTATTTTACGGTTGTTTTTTTTTTTGTGTGTGTATCTGCATGTAACAACATGTAATATTATGCACTCACACTGTACATACCTAACACTAACTCTAACCCTAAAGAACAGTGTACATGTAATATGTAATACGTGTGTGTAATGTTACATATTGTTATACACTTTGTTACACTATACCTAATTGATGTAAAAGGGGCAGTAGAATAAAGTGTAATCAATAATACTAATAAACTAATAATAATAATAATAATAACAACAACAATAATAATAAATGTCATTTTTGTTATTATTATTATTATTATTATTATTATTATTATTATTATTATTATTAGTTACATGAAGTTACTAAAAGTTCACATATAGTTTTCTATCCATAATATTAGTACATCTATCCTGAGTTTTCACATTTATCATTTGTTATTATTCATCACTTAAAAAGAGATTACCATGACTACAGAACGTATGAAATGATGGAAAGTATGTTAAAGAGTTACATTTCTAACACAACCAAAACATGAACTAATATTTAAGAAATTACCTCTATGGAAAAAAAGACAACAATTTTTTTCTTCACAGATTTTAGAAAAGTAAAGATGAGCTACTGAAGGAAAGCCCTCTAAATCTCAGTGGTTCTCATCACAACACAATTACATGAAAATACTCCCAGCTATGAAACAAATAAAATACGTTTCATAATGACACTTAAGTATGAATAAACAAATCTGTGGTATAATTCAGCTGACTATAAAAATTCTGTAAGAACAACAATGTTTTATTTCATTTGCTGACTGTAACCATAAAGATAATGCTGCACCCTTTCAAACTAACAAACAAATAAAAATGAAAAGAATGACCTAATATGCTTTTCATACAGCACAACTGCAGCTGATGCTTAATATCTTAATTTAAAATTTGTGATTTAAAAGTGAATCAATCTTATGTTGGTGGCAACACTGTTGGTGTTCTGTTCTGTCACTAGCAGTGATGTTTGTTAGCCTCATAGTTCACCAAGTGTGCATGAGTAGAGCAGATAGAGCTGACCAGCTGTGCGACCAGCCCTTGGCAACACTGACCTAAAGTGAATGCGAAAGTCAGGTGCAAACCAAGGGATCATTTTATGGCGGGGTGAGAGAAACATACCTGGAAGGGATACGATGTAATAAAAGTTAATCATTTTTTACCGCATGCGGACAGCAGCGGTGGCGGGAGGGTTTTCACACTGTGGCCCAGCAGTTAAGGTCATGGCATAGTGGTCTGTCTGCCTGATTAATACAGATAGGCTAGGTACATATGCTGCAAACAGGCTGTACCTGTTTGAACTGCTTCACACCTTTATTAGGTTTTTTTTTAATTAGTGGCCGACCAGTTCTTGCTCAGAACAATTGTGTTCTTTGTTGACTATAGGCAGAGGTGTCAGGTAGTATCACTGTTATGGCCCTGAGCTAAGATGGGATTTTATGATCATGCTATTTTTTTCTGGGGCTGACTATATTCACTATAAGCCACTGCGGCATGTGTTATCTGCTTGCATTGGGTGATATAGGTGGTAGCCATACATGAAGGCCCAAAAGTTTACGCATAGGCAGACAGGGCCACACTGAGGTGGGTTTGGAGATGTGGGGGTTTGGTTTTGGTAAAGAGATGTGGCACAGTATGTTGAGGTACGAGGCTGAGGTTGGGGCTACTGTAGTCTCGTGACCTTTGCATGATTCCTGTGTCATTTCCTCCGAGGCCCAGAGCCTCTTCAAATGCAGAGATCAAAGCCCTTCCTCACCCTCAGGACAGGATAGACTGTCTGTGCCCTGTCCCCCCTCCACTGCTGCCCCCCCCTCCCTGCCTCCAGCACAAAAGACAAGCAGCACCCTGCATTTTACAACCCCGGTATCACAAGAGGGGGGAGTACATGACTGAAGATTGGGAAACCAAGATTAAGAAATCAAGATGAAAACAAAACAAAGGTTAAGAAACCGAAGACTTATCATTATCAAAATCTGACAAATAGTCTCTATTGCCTGGCACCAGATGAGAGAGAAAGTATAGTTTAACAAAGACACACTTTGGATTGGCCATTGTTGATTTAACATTCTTTGCAACACTGACAAATATGGTGAGATTGAGGGGACAACATGGCCTGCAAAGGGACACAAGATGCTGATGCTCTTTCAACACTGACCAGGCGTGACACTCAGGAAAGCAACTAGTGAAAATGCAACAAAATGCAAAAGTTGGTATTGTTTCACGAAAATGAAGTCTCTCTCTCTCTCTCTTTCATTCTTTCTTTCCTAATACACAACATTCCTATGTGAAGAATAGCCCTCTTAGCTATCCTATATGTATTATTGTTGATATACCTATTTGTATTAATATATACACACACACAACATATCTTTCTAATACATCTGCAACAGGAAATGGGAATGCACACTTTCAAAGTCTAATAACACTGTAAGCAGTTACTATCTCCGTCTTTATGGATTTATGGTAGATTTAATTGTTTTACAGAGATTGACATTTCATTTAAGTCCTGGAATGAGAAATCAAGTTATACTAGTTTGACCATCACCAGGTCTAGATGTTAAAATCATCATTTATCATCACATCGTATTCTTCTTTGCGGCTGTATTTTTCTCTGTCTGCGACTTTCAGAGGGAACAGAAACTTGGTTTTATTCATTCATCCATTCGTTCACTTCAATCACTTTTCAGCCATTTAGTCGTTTATCTCCACCCTCTCTGTGTTTGTCTGTCTGTCCCTTGAGAGCCTGTCACGCTGCAATCTCGTTTGTTGACCTGTTTCAGCATTAAAAGCTCTTTGCTTACACAGCCCAAGAACAGCTGAAATGTCCTGAGTCCTAATGGACCTTCTCTGCACCGAACCTGCACTGTCAATGTCTGGATCTGGTACACTTTATTTCAGGACATTTTTAGTAAGTTGAATACACAATTTAGGTAGGCGTAGTATGAGAACTCCTTTGAGATCTTGATATCATATGTTTTCTGTAAAAAGAGGGATGAAGTGACTTGATTCATACTGATTGTATGAATAAGGTGTGCACATGTGGTTTTCAAGGGTTCTGCGCTACCTATCTGTGGTTGTAATAACAGAAGGTAATAGCATCTGACTACCAAAATCATACAGATTTTCAAGTACAAAGTCAAACGATATATAGCCTGGTTTTTCCGTTTCAAATTGTAAAGGAGTGTTCATTAACATTTCACGTTGTTTGTAATCACCAAATAGTATATAATAAATAATACCCACAAGAAAACCTAAATGTGGCAAGTAAAACAGTTTTTCATTAAGCTGTCTCCTCAACACCTGTAGCATTACTAGCAGTGGACATAGCTGATGCAGAAGATGCGTAAACTGCATCGACTGGAGGCATGTGGCGCCAAAACCCAAGACCTCCCCGCACAACATTCCCGTGACGCACCACTCTCCTCAGCTGTCCTTTCCCTCAACTGTCAGTTTATTACTCTCGATGTATTGGATTTGGACAACTTTAGACTAACATTTACGTCGACATCACGTCATGCTAATCTGACGTTGTACAGATCATAGCATCTTCAGAAGGCGTTTTATACCCGCCCCATATAACCTAGCCTAGCTTCCTATAGAATTAGTTAACCTGTTCGCTAAATAATTATAATACTGCAAAACTGAAACACCGTTTTCTCAACAAAAATAAATCAATTTAAAAAAATTACGCTTTGAACGGATGCAGGCTATTGCGTAATAGGCAAATGGCATACGTTCAACAGCCACAAATATATAGCCGTGATGACAGCCATTCAACAACCTTCCTTAGCTAATAATTTAGCAATTTGGATTAGGCTACTAAATTTTAGTTCGGTTGATTTTAGTCAAGGACCCTGTGTTGCTAGAACAGGCCTGTACCTGATTAAAACATGTTTTCCACGATGTTATGTGAAGGGTAATTGATTATGTTTTGAAGAGGTTGTGCATAAGCAATTGGGCATTTTATGTAGTGTTTCTACTTCACATGAACTTTTCCATCCAGAATTCTTTTTCTAAGCATTTAGAGTGAGGGACACAATTCAACGGTGATTTTAAAGCATCTAAGCTTAACAAATTGTCGTATTTCCCGTATTAAGCGTGAGAAGGGAATTAAGAACAACGGGTCTAAACAGCACTGTTCATTAGCCTATACAGTGTGCTACATATAATGAAAATAATTGAGTTCATTATAAAGTGTAATAAATATAACTCATTATGTAGCGCGCTGTTGGGCATAGGAGGGAAGGGAGGCGAGAGATAGTGTGTGAGACTTTAACCATGTGCATTCGGTGGATCTTTGTCACCTGTCTTGCGAATCATTAACAGATGCAAAGTCGTAAACCTGTAGATTATGGAAAGTTTGATCATGGTGGGTCGTAAAGATTGGCCATTTATGACCCTCCAGGCCTTTTGCATGGTCTTACCTTGACACAATTTGCATGTGATCCTGAGTTTCTCCACCTTCCACCCCTGACCTGCTCACAAGGCAAATACAGCAGAGAATCCACACAATTTTACTTACTTGTACAAGACTTTTTTTTTTAAGGTTATGTATAAATTAATTAGCCACCCTCTATTTCATGCAAGGTTGTGTCAATCAGGCAGCGTTATATAACGTTCTATCTGTGTGGCAACAAGTTCCCTTTTACGGCATCATTTCTGGACACAACCTTTTAAGTTCTCAAAATGTTAAACACTCCTTCACAGCTTCCGTCTTTGTGGCAGTAATATTGTCATGTGTGACGGGACTGCACGACCAAACCTTAGTGTGGAGAGTCTTTATGGTGCATTCCATACCGCAATATGACTGACTGAAAAAAGAAGCCTACCTGTCTTGCCCATTATGGAGGAATAAGGCTTGTGTATTTTGCCAGAAATAATATATTTCATATTTTTATTGTTTGTAATATTTTGTAATAATAATAATAATAATAATAGAAATTTTACCTGTAGTTTATTAATATACTAAACTACGACTGCAGATAACATTTATAATAGCCCATAACAACATTAACATCTAATAACTTGTAATATTGATAATAATAATAATAATAATAATAATAATAATAATAATAGCAACAACAACAACAACAACAATAATAATAGGCCTAATAATAATAATAATAATGCATTGTAGGTTATTATTGAAAAAAACTTGGTGAATGTAGACAATCATGCACAGCTATGCTTTTAATATAGTTTCCCCAATAAATCATAATAGGCCTATTTCAATATAATAAGAAATATGGTTTCAGAGATATATGTTGAATGTTCATGTGTATTTCAAAATAGATAAAATAACAAATATTTTAGAAATCATGAAAACAATATTCGTAATCATACCTTTTTCTTATCTGTCCCTTATCCTAATATTTGGACAATTAGGTCTTCATCTGTTTGATCATATCAAAAGATTTTTACATTTTAAAGTTTACTGATTTGAGTTTATATTTTACACATAAAAAAATTCACCCTGAATATTTCTTTAAAAAAATCTCACACTCACACGTCCAGTAGGCCTACAATTCTGTTAAATACCCTACTACATCTAAAACACAATTTCATTTCAGTGTTAATTTTTTTTTTTTACTGCATAACAACATCAAATGTTTGGGTGGATTTGTAAAATTTTGCAAGTGGATTTTCTTTCAATTAAAGCAATAAAAGTAAAAATACCAAAAAATAATAAATTATGGTTATATTATGACGGCTGTGGAATAGCCTACCCAACATTTTGTGCATGGTGCATTGGCATATTAATTGCAAGAATCTAATTTCCAGTGTAACTGAGTATGTGTTGGTAAAAATAATAAAGGCATCTTTAAAAACAGCTACAATTTGGCTAAACTAGGTAAAGTGGCTAAATTGGTAATGACAAAACCGTTTTGTCAATTGGTAATGACAAAAAGTCTGACCTACTGCAGGCAGACAAAAGACTGATGTGCCGATGGACAGGAGTCGATGCCTCTACGAGGGTGTTTTATACGGAGATAACCCAGTGCTGCCACCTACTGGTGTAAAGGGGCAGGAGCACAAATAAAGCAAACTTGATTACAATGACGACGATGTCTGTTAGACGTAGATGTCCTCAAGCTCAGGACTCTGTCGCTTCGTTGTGCTCTTCCTCTTTGGGAATCTGTTTGGAATATCTAGTGAAAAATGATGACAAAGAAGTTGTTTTACATTTTTGTTTTGCAATCATTTCGCATGTAACACTTGTCTGAATCTCATGTTGTCGTTTCTAAAACTCTGAAAACATAGGCCCATATCTGAGTACATCTGTTTGACCTTGTGCAAGGTGTAGCCAGCACCTAAGCAGTAGGCTAACATTAACACTGAAAGTGACTCATGCTCCCGTAGAGTAAATGCTTTTCCCCAGCGAGACAACTATGTCACTCAACCTAAAACCAAACTACAAAATACTGACACCTTAAAGACTGCAAAATATGCAAATGATGTCATAGTCTTTGTATTCTTTTGCATTGTACCATTGCATTGTAAAATGAGAGAAAAAAAGTGATGTCATTTCTAAAACTACATACATATACTATAAAACAAAATACTATTTTTTTTTTCAATCCCTGTAAACAAAGTGAAACAAGTGTGCTGATACATTTGTGTTTTCTGTATTTGGAGTGAAGATCTTGCGTCTTTGGAAGCAACCGTTCAGCACACCTCACTGTATTCAACCCTGCAGCCCTCATGGCACTGAGAATACACTTTTTTAGCTGTTGGTTTGCTTATGATAGTGCTGTATGTACCGCTTCCTTCTGTGGTATAGTAGTTGCTGGTGGTAGGTAGGGTGCTTGGCTTTGCAGTCTGGGGTGTACTCTGGTGAGAGCAGGTTGGCTTTGCCACAGAAGTTACTGAGTTTGCAAGAGTTTGCTGAGCACCTGGTTGTTATTGTAATCTGACTGCAATGGTTTTAAAGGGCCAGTTTGTGTCATTAAAGAGGCCCTGACTTATAGCCTGTGACTGCAGGAAGATGTCATGTTTTCAGTGTACCTACGTTGATTCATTTGTTTGGTTTGTTTGTCAGCAGAACAATGCAAAAACAAGTATGTTGACAGAAGTAGTGTTTGACCTTTGCAGACATCTCACCATGTGAAATTGGAACATGTGAAAACATGAAGAGAGTACTGTGTGGGTGGATGCGTGTGTGTTTATGTGCATGTGTGTGTGTGCATGTGTGTGTGTGTGCATGTGTGCATGTCTGTGTGTATGCGCATGTGTGTTTGTGTGTGTGTGCGTGTGTGTGTGTGTGTGTGTGTGTGTGTGTACCCATACCTGAGTGATTGTGTGTGTGCGCGCATGTGTGTATGTCTGTGTGTGTGTGTGCACGTGTGCTTGTGTGTGTGTGTGTGTGTGTGTGTGTGTGTGTGTGTGTTAGCATGCTCTGATGGTTAGACATGACCCCTATATGAACATGTTGCTTTTATTTGTGTTTGTTTGTTTCTTGCTTTAACTGTACTGTCAGTATACAGTGTACATAATGCCCA
Organism: Setipinna tenuifilis; assembly: GCA_030347295.1. Taxonomy (NCBI): domain Eukaryota; kingdom Metazoa; phylum Chordata; class Actinopteri; order Clupeiformes; family Engraulidae; genus Setipinna; species Setipinna tenuifilis. The sequence goes on from CM059272.1 coordinate 23,404,720, forward strand.
GCTGTGAATACTCACCATATGGATCTTCTTCTTGTGTGTTTTTCTTGGGCAGGCGGCCATGCATCTCTTGGTAAATATTCTCTGCAGTATCTGTGGTACCTTAAGACAATGGAATAGAGAAAAAAAGTAAATGAACACACAGGCATACAAATTTAATATTGTTTTAATAATCTAAAAAAATATAAATATCTCACCTTCTTTTTTTGTTGGTGGCGTCTTCTTAATTTTCAACACGACAAACATAATTAAGAAAATAGTTGCAAAGAATGACACGGCAACGATGGTTAAAATGTACTCTGCCAAGAGAAGACATCGTACAATTAGTTAACAAAGACAAGCCGTGTGCAAAATGTGTTAAAACATTTCCAAAGATGATTTGGTGTTGCAAAACCTTGTATATATTAAGTTCCCACACTGCCCTGCTTTGTTAATTGGCTGAAAAAGCTTGGGGCTTGATCCAATCCAACATGTTTGTTTCCCATTAACAGAGACTATACAGGGTAGCTACATGACTGTGAGTTAAATTGTGCATGGAAATGAAAAGACTGATCGCATCTAAATAAATGGGTTAGCAGAACCCCAAGATATTCTAGACCGAAACAGGCTGTAAGTGACATAAAAAAGTCTGTGTGATGCTAAAAATTAATGTTTACGTTACCTCTGGTTTGCCAAAGGTTTTCTGGACATTTTGAATTTTCAGATTGAGAGACTTTGCTGCAGGATTGGTGCACGTTCTGTACTGAAGCTTGAAAAATAGTTTTTAAACACATGTTGTGATCTATACTTTCCTTCAATAAAACAAAGTCATCAACAACATCAACATCAGCAAAACATCTATAAAATCTTGTCATACTACATGACACAAATTAATCTTAAGAATTTCCCAGTACTCAACAAAATTGTTGTATCACCACACATGGAAATCAAAACAAGGATTTTTCCACGAATGCAATACAAAACCATCAACATTTCCATAACTTACCTGGAATATTAAGTGTGATATTTTGTTTTGATTTTAGTCCTCCTGTTCTGTCGAATATTTCAACATAATAAATCCCAGAGTCCTTGCTCTGTCCACTGCATATAATGAGATGGCTCTGGTTCGACACTCTGTACTTTTCGCCTGAGCTCTGTAACTGTCCATTTTTGATCAGTAGCTTCTTGTCGAAAGTCCACCTAACATCGTCCCCTGGCCCAACAGCAATGTCTCCAACGGGCTGCAGGAACACGGTGTCCCCTACTCGGCATGTGATGGTCCTGGAGGTCACCGCAAGAGCTGTGATGGCATAAGAGAGGGAGAGGTGAATTCGGCCAGCCGTGGAGGACTACAGGGGTGCTACAATTCCCAAAAATTATATTTTGGCTTACTCAATAGTGACAATGTTCTTTAAGACCACACCACATTTTGTAAAATGTCATGTGTAGAGGATGCCGTTTCCTTACAAAATGTGAAGCTAAAAGCATTTTTTGTGGAATAACTCGCCAACAAAATAACATTTTTTTATAACTTGGGCTAACTGCGAAACAATAAATTGCAAAAACACAGTTCATTTGTCCCCCATATTCCCTGAACACAATAAAACATGCACGTTTCTGTTGGCCACATTGTACACAATCTTTAAGCAAACTGGAAACAAAAGTAAACTAACTCCTCTGAAGGCATTCTTGAAATTGTCAAGAGATTTGGTGTACCCCGTCTGCAGACCATGCCTTGAAAATGTTTTAAACATTCCCATCCCATAAATTGTTAGAAAATTGATGGGATAATTGAATTGATAATTGAATAGATAATTGTCATTATTGCATTAAATTTGCCATGTAGGATCACTAGTCCAACCTCTGTAAGCACTTTTTTTAGTGAAATTAGTTTCATTGAGGGTGCTATAATTACAAAACAGTTTACCTTTCGACTTAACTACAGAACTGACATTCATCCCATATAGGGGCATTATAATTCCCGTTCTGCTGAACTTCACAGCACACTGCGGCGGTCATACTATGTACTGCTATGCGGTACATTTAGTTGTTATTGTTAAAAGCACAGTATCGCCAAATCCATGGTCTGAGAACATTCTTACAGTCAGGGTCACTGTGATTGATGAAATAAAAATAAGCAATGCAAAATAATAATGAACTAATTCATTATTAAGGAAGATTAAATTGCACTAAGAACAGGAATAAAATAGTAACAACAACACAATGCCATTTCAAACTTTACCATATTGCCAAGAAATGCCTATACAGCAAAGACAGCGTATTTAGGTAAGCTACCATAAAATGACTAAAGACTGTAACACTGAAATGAAAAGTGAAAAGCTTTCATTCTTGATTTAAAATGATCTACAGAACCTTCCTATCTGACATCTGATGGAAGGCTGTTCCATAAGTAGGGGTCACAGAAAGCAAACGCAAGTGTCCACCCAGACAAGCAAGAAAGCTGAGTGTTTCCTACCATGTTGGATGCCCAGATGGAGATATAGTACCCACAGATGAGACCAGATCAGAGCCATCATGGCTCGCAGTGCTCTGAGAAAGGAACGCAAGGCTGGGGTTAGTGGTTGGTTAGAGCAGGTTATAGCGCGCTCCTTTCATGTCACGTTAACACGACCCCACTTCCTGTCTTTGTTTGCCTGCCTGCCTGTTTCAGAGTCCATTTAAAAGTGTGCACAAAACAGACAGGAAATGATGAGAAGGAAGGACATTGTGGTGGTGATAATAATGAGAATGGTCATTTTTTTTTTACAAAGAGCTAAACAAGATGATGGCAGTTTTGTCAAAACCAACAATTGTTAAGTTAAGTGAAAGGACAAAGTCGTCATCACATAAAATTTGCCATGTAGGACCACTACTTAAACCTCTTGAAGCACATTATGTTTCATTAACTTTATCCCATATGGGGCGCTATAATTCTCAAAAATTAAATTTAGGCTAATAACATCTCTGAGGGCGAAATGTGGTGTACATCATCTGTGAACAGCACCTTGAAAACTCTTCTGAAAATATTTCAATGCCTTTGTGCTGAACTTCACAGCACACTGCTGTAGTCACACCATGTAGCGCTATGCGGTGCATCTAGTGTGATATTTGTGTCGTATCTCTCATGAGAACCTGAGGGGTCACTGAAGGGTTGAAGTTATTCTCATCATTAGTAGACATATGATGTTTGACATGCCAAAACCACACATTTATCTTGCATGTTTACATGCATATTAGTAGCCACCAATGACTCATCAGGTTAGATAAAAAGACACCAGCACTGTGTTATAAAAACAGTTGACCAAATGAGACTGCTTCTTAGGTATTGTGAGAACAGATGACATGTCCACCTCATTGAGGCTGACTATGTCAGCTTATTTTTAGCTCACGCAGCCTCACTGAGCCTCAGCCCTGTAGCTTTATTGTCCCCTGCCCCTGGTTGGGAGGAACCTGAACCATAGAGCCTTTCAGTTCCCCTAGCAGGCATCGCTACAACTATCACACAAGTTGCCGCAAAGTCACAGTGAAAGTCAGTTTAACACGACATGTTCGAGCCGTTTAACACAACATAATCGAGCTATTGTATGATGGTGTGATGATAGCCTCACATTAGCTCTTAGTGTTTTGGAAATCACATGATCTTTGCGGACACAAATGGCATGGTTTATTCTTAGAGTTGTAGAAAAAAGTGTTGTGCAGCTCAAAAAAAAGTGTTGTGCAGCTCAAAACCACAGGTAAACCATTTGCTTTGATTTAGTCTCCCAGTGCATTTTTGATGTCTGCTTCACTGCCTTGCATGTCTGGCACCTAGAGCCTTAGGCCCGTTCAGAAGTTTCATCACAGATACGGTTGTTTTCACTTTTACACACACAAGTGTCAGGGTCACATGCTGGACCGAAATGCACCACACTCATATGCAAGTGATTGAGAGTTTTAATTAAGAAAGGGAAGCCAATGACAAGCGGAAACCCAAAGAGGCAGAGAAGACAACCATGCAACATAAAGATAAACGTAAAAAAACAAATCAGATATCAAACGTATAGTTAGCAGGATAAGCACAGCAGAGCAGAAACAGGATTAGGGAAACACGGACCAACAGGCAAATCAGATATCAAACCTAGAGGTAAAATGGAGCAACAGGGAGACAGAGGACTGGGCAAGATCAACAAGGCAACAAGGGACAATACAGAAACGACTGAGAGCAGGTGTCCAACATTGGAGAGAACATTAAACAGAAAGTACATAGCAAATACAGTTTACAGTTTTTAGTGCCAGTTCTATGCAAGAGTAACACCCTGGGGCTTGTTCCTCTCTGGCTTGTTTTATGGTGAGGATGGCAATGGTTTTGGGAGGTTGGTCGGTTCCCCATTAAGCTTCCTCTTACAATCTCATTAGTGATGGACTATGCTGAACCTTCAAACTCCCCTGAAACCAAGCAGTGATGTGAACCTACCTGTAAATGTCTTAAAGACTACGAGCACAGATGTAATGAATCTGGTGAAAATAAATGTTTAATGACACATTAATTAAAGGACTTTGACCTGTGCATTATTGAGATGCTTGTGTTCTCCTTGCACTGATAACAGTACTGCCGAATCTGGAAGGTTCACTTGTTCACCAAATGGTGCACTATATGGTGAAAACAACATTGTAACTCACACTTAATATAGTGCAATATAAAGTGTACAAATGACCATTTCGGATACAGCCAATGCATCCAAATACCCCAACTAGTCTTCTATGTAGTAGGCAAAAATGAGGATGCCACAGCATAGTACATCCAAATACATCAGTAGGCTTTTAGCAGAAGGCTACAGGTACCCAGCTTGCTTCTTCCACCAGAATTTTGCAGTGTGGAAGTGAACCACACTACACTTTCCCATGGCACAAGTCGTGGCAAGGTGTGAAAATGTCCGTAAAAATGGATAAAGGCAAAACATCAGAGTCAGAGGACAGCCAAGATGAAGAATTGTGCCTGCTACTAGCTAGCTTGCTATGTAGAAATTACTACTGTAATAGTCGAGTAGTAGGCACTGACTAGTAGGTAGTGCCCACCGAGGTTTCCAACGCAGGGGTAGACTGTGTAAATGGCCTATGTCATCAAAGTCAATTCTAATTCTAAAGCACCTTGTGTTATTTCTACATCCGCATAGTAGAAATCTGAAATGACTTGTATACACTTTAGTGTATTTGTAATTGAACATGCCTGTCCATTTTGTTTGGTTAAAATGATGACATCCTATTCTGCTATCGTGGAATACCACTGTTCACAAAATCTATTACTCTTGTTGTTATAAACAACAAGAAATAAACAAGAATTTGGTTATCATTACCAACATTATGATTAATTTTCTCTTTAGTGATCGTCCATTAAGTTACTTTTTAAATCCTAACCTAACCCTGACCTCATCTTCAAGGACATCAAATAGTTCCAACTCTTCACATCATTTGTTAAGAAATGTTATACTGTATGTCTTTTTTGTATGTGTGCAAGTGTGTGTAAAACAAACAGATCACAATTAATACAAGCTTTGTGTACGAACCACCTTTTATTAAAACTGATTTGCGCTCTCAACCAATCGAGTGACGTCTGTCACAAGCTGATCTGGTATAACTCTCTACACAGGAAGTAGGACTGTAAGGGCCATGGAAACAAAACAAAACAAAACAAAACAAAAAAATAAACAACTTTTAAAC
>CM059272.1:23415392-23420392 GCA_030347295.1 Setipinna tenuifilis
ATGGGATTGTCCTCGCTCCAAGTATGTAAGGAGGTTCGAGGAGGGTGAGGAAGAGGAGGATGAGGAAGAGGGGGAGGAGCCTTACAGTTCTCAAAGTAGAAGCGATGGAAGTCCAGGCCCTCCACCAGGTTACCCAGGGCCTCGGGCTCGAACGCAGTGACACTGGGATCACACATCTTCCTGCAGGACCACAGAGGAGAGAGAAGCAGTGCATCAGAGAAGAATGTCCACACAGGATACTTTCACAGAGGCTAAGAATGACACAACAACATAAAGAAAACATACACAGTACACAGGTGTACTACAGACATAAACAGCTTTGAGTACATTGCCACTTGTACTTGTTCTATCTATCTATCTACAAAAGGCAATCAGCAGCAGAGGACCTGTAACCACAGTAGCATCACTAACTAGTAATGAGTTAGCATACTCATCAAATCTCCATAATCCAAAAGACACAGACACAGCAGGAGGGAGACAGTAAGAAACGATGTCAAACGAGGAGCCAATAGGTTTTGCTGAGAGTGAGAGTGAGTAATGTGGATAGCACCACTAGCAGCATTAAGGGATGTGTGTATGAGTGGCTCATGACATATTTTAGGGGGCTATGACTTAGCAGTGTTTTCCATGGTCATGATGGAGCTTTGCCGGCTGTTAAAAAAAAGAGATCGAGTCTGAGATTCTTTCCAGAGGACTGAACATGAACACTCACTCTCTCTCACACACATACACACACACACACACACACACACACACACACACACACACACACACACACAACACACACACTCACTAATACTCTAAGACCCTAATAGTAACCAGGAGAAAACACTGATCAAAAACGAAAAACAAAAAACACACACACATTCACATGCACACACGCACGCATGCACGCACACACACACACACACACACTTCTTGTCCCCAAAACTCCTATCACTAAACACACCCATCCTTGGACAGGCTCTCAGATGTTTTGTCAGGGAATCTGGTGACTGTGAGATGGAGGGCTACATTTCCCTCTCAGATTTCATCTTTAAAAGCCAGGCTTGTGACAGGACCAGCTCTGACTCGACCCAGAGTGCACACCCAGAGCGTACACCCTAGGGTAAGCTGAACCCCTCAGCAGAGGACAGAGAAGGATTGTCCATCTCCTCCCACTCCTACACTTCACTAACAAATACCATGTTATTTACTTTGACCAGAAACAGGGGGAAATATTCTCAAAAGCTAGTTACTTAGAATTAGAGGTTTCTTGTGGAAATAATCTCTGGAAAAGTCTTCTAGTGGCACTTGCACAATCAGCTCTACAAAGAGAAACTTTTTCGACAGGGGTGAGTTTTTCAACCGAGCCCTCAGAGTGAAGAGCTCAACACAGAGCCTTTTACAGAGAAAGCCTCTGCTGGAAAAGCCCTTATCACACAATAAATCAGCAGGAGACAAAAAGACACCCAACCAAAAAAGGTTCTCGTGAGCTACAGTACCTGGAACACAGCATCAACTACTTGTTTTTTTTTTCTTTTCATAAAAATGACCCTCAGACTGCTCACTTCGGCACACTTTAAAAGGAAAATGTCTGGCTGCTACTGTCAAGGCTCTGAGTGTTCCCCACTGTTTCTCTCGTCTCTCAACGATGGAACCAAACAACAGAAAAAAGACTTGAAGGGATGGTAGGAAGCGAAGCACCATGTCCTCGTCATGACCCACTGCCAATGAGCTGCCAGGATGAAGCCAGTTACAGACTGCACGCTAACAAGCATCTAACTCGGTTCATTACCCATAGGGGAAATTAAGATACAAGATGGCTTTGTCGTCACTGTACAAGTGCTCTGAAATGTCATTTTGAACAGATGTCATTTTCAACAATGTACACAAGGAGGAATGCACATGGAGGAAATTAAATTTTAAAAAATTAGAAAGAGCATATAATAAAATAATATAAAAATAAAATGAAATGAAAGATGAAGATACGGACACATAAGCTTTTTGTTTCGAAACTGTGTGGACATAGGAGAGCCAGATGGAATTCGGGCTCGGATTATGGATTAGGCTATAACGCGCCACCATGTTTCTTTTCAAGGCTATTCTAGCTGAGGACACTTCAACACACCGAGAGAGTGTCGCAAATCACCAAGCAGCGTATTACCAGATGACTGATGGCCATGACAGCCTTCCTGCTGGACGCTTAAATGGCATTAGCAGCAGCGTTGTCACAGGCATTTCCCCCATTCCTACATCGCCCCAGGGGAGCCCTAAGTCACTCTTGAGTTGGCTCGCTCCTCCACTGAGCGGAATATTCTAGGGCCTTTTTTTTTACGCACAGAGGTATGCAGGACGTTAAGAGGTTTTCTGAAGAGCACTTGGGGTTCCCCCTCCACCACCACCAACACCAACACCACCGCCACCACCACCACGGGGGCTGCAATCTGCCACTGAGATGTAAATTGAACAGATCTAAGGGCCATTACATTCGTCTTTACTTCCATTAGGGGAACACTTCAACCAGGGCCGACTGACTGACTGACTGACTGACTGACTCAAGTAGAATGACAGAAAATGAGGTGGGCTTAAAGTTAGACAGAAAAGGGTTGGGTTAAATGTTCGAGACAAGTGATTTGTGCAATGACATGCCAGTCAAGAGCAGAAGTAACTAAAAACCCACAAGGATAGGCTGGTGGGAGGGAAATCATGCAGCTTTTTACAGTATGACACCTTCAGCTTGAGGTGGAGAGGAATAGAAAGAGCTAGAAATCTGCTAGAGGGGGAATACAACAAGCCCTTTTTACTTACGTGTAGCTCTCAAAGTCCCCATTGCTGATGGCTTCGATGAGTTGCTCCGTCACCTTGATGATCTCCTGCTTCCTCACTAGATTACACACACACACACACACACACACACACGCACACACACACACACACAATACGCTTGTGATGAGAAACCATACTAACTATTCTGATGACGAATGTTGCTGCAGTGAAATTCATTAGCCTCTGAATATTGTGCACATAAACACAGTCCCTGGAGAGTTTATTGTGTTACTGTAACCACATCAGCACACACACAGTGCATGGCCATTTATTCAGCCTCTGAATCGACGCGCTGGATTCCTGTAAATGACATTTAACTGCACAAAATGGCACATTACCTGCAGACGCCACACGGTACCTGACCGAGTGCATGTGAGTTAAACTGTGCTTGAGTCATACCTTCACACTCTTACTGGCATGCTGTGGCTGGAGGATGGTGAGGTGTGGTGTGTGTGTGTATAAGCGGTGAGTGTGTGTGTGTGTGTGTGTGTGTGTGTGTGTGTGTGTGTGTGTGTGTGTGTGTGTGTGTGTGTGTGTGTGTGTGTGTGTGTGTGTGTGTGTGTGTGTGTGGTTTGAAAACATACAAGTGGTAAATGAGAAAGTGGGAGACAAAGGAGTAAAAATGGTGTGTGTGTATGTGTCTGTGTGTGTTTTTGTATGTGTGTGTGTGTGTGTATGTGTGTGTGTGTGTGTGTGTGTGTGTGTATGTGTGCATGCGTATGTGTGTAAAAAAAAAAGAAGGCAGAGGAGGGAGAGAAAACAGCAGATAGAAAGAGGGGGAGGAGAGAAGAGACTGAGAAAGACAAATAGAATGAAAAAGAAAATATAAAAGAAAATATAGAGAAGAGAGAAAAGAGAGAGATAGAGCAAGACAGAGACAGAGAGAGAGAGAGAAAGATAAAAAGAAAGGGACAGAGGTTGAGAAAATAGAATAACACAGGAGAGAGAATAGAGAGGGAGTGAGAGAAAGACAGACAGGGAGAAAAGAGAGAGATACAAAGTACAAAGAGAGATCTGGGAAAGAGAGAGGGAGGGGGTAGAGGAAGAGAGATAAAGAGAGAGAGAGAGGGTAGAGAGGAAAAGAGACAGTTGGTAGAGAGAGACAAAGAGAGGGAGGGAGAAAGAGAAAGAGAGTGAGAGAAAGAGAGACATTGTGTGGTGAGGTGTACGGAGAGTGCGGAGGCTGTTCTCTTCTCTGCCCACACTCTGGGCTGACAGTGGCGGCAGCAGGATGAAGAGAGAAGAGCGCTCTCCTCCCACCCATGGCTGCTTTTATGGAGCCGCACAAGAAGCAAGGTCAGGCCTCTCTCTCTCTCTCACACAGCCGGGGGCAGCTTCTCCCAGGGCCTCGTCCTCCCAATACCCCCCCCGCCCCCTCAGTCCCTCACCCTCACCCACTCCCTCAGTCCACACCCCCTCATCTCCTCCACCAAGTCCTCTTCGCCCTTAATTACACTGAATGATAAAGAGTGAGTTAGAGCCACACGCGTCACTTTGAGGCGAAGCAGAATGTCATGCTATACGCAGCGGGCAGGGCTGGTGACGGTGGTCCCTTTATCTTCCCCCATCACAATAAAACACTGTTAATTCAGCTCCTGTTCCCGGGGCTCCGCCTTCTGTTCTCTTACCACCTCCCCCCTCTGCCTCACCACCACCCCCCCCATCCTCCCCTTCCTCCATTCTCCCCTCTCCCCATCCCCCTTTCTGTCTTTCTTTCCCCTTTATCTGACTCCTCTGTGAACCATAACACCATCAAAAAAGGGTAATCTGTGTGTGTGTGTGTGTGTGTGTGTGTGTGTGTGTGTGTGTACTTGGCATACTGTTATATTACGTGTTGCACAATAGGCAGTGTACATTTAATTGGTTGCTGGCAGTCTACATGGTGGGTGTTGCGCGTGTGCAAGTGTGTATTTGTGTGTGTGCTTGTGCTTGTGCTTGTGCGTGTGTGTGTGCGTGTGATGGAAGCCTGTGTATGTGTGTGCATGTGTGCATGTGTGTTTGAGTGTGTGTGTGCGCATGTGTGTGTGTGCGTGTGTGATGAAAGCCTGTGTATGTGTGTGCATGTGTGCATGTGTGTTTGAGTGTGTGTGTGCGCACGTGTGTATGTGTGTGTGTGTGCGTGTGTGATGGAAGCCTATGTATGTGTTTCAAGTATGTACTGTAAGTTATTTGCATTTTAAAAACAGATACTG